>ML294687.1:943-18004 GCA_005239495.1 Nicotiana undulata
CATTTTCTTCTCTAGGTATTTGTATTATTTTCCACATTTTGAACTGTCTCACAAGTTCTCGTGCCTTTTCTAGGTATTGTTGCATTCGAGTTTCTCGAGCGATGTAAGTCCCCTGTATTTGATTTTCCACTAGTTGTGAATCGCTGTTGATTTTGATTTGTTCAATTGACAACTCTCGTGCCAATTCTAAACCAACAATAACAGCCTCGTATTCTACTTCATTGTTAGTTATTGGATAGCATTTGATTGCTTGTCGTATTGTTTCACCCGTGGGTGATATTAGTACAATACCTAATCCTGCCCCTTTTATATTAGATGAGCCATCTGTAAATAGGGTCCACTGACCTGGGTTTATACCATTGAAGAGTTGTAATTCCTTTTCTACTTCAGGAGAAATATTACTGCTAAAGTCAGCTACGAAGTCGGCCAATATTTGTGATTTAATTGCAGTTCTAGGTTGATATGTTATATCATGCTCACTTAATTCTATGGCCCATTTGGCTAATCTCCCTGACAGTTCTTGTTTATGTTAAATATTCCTTAAAGGATATGAAATTACGATTGTAATTTGATGACATTGAAAATAAGGACGCAATTTTCTTGACGCCATTGTTAATGCTAAAGCTAATTTTTCTAGATGTGGATATCTAGTCTCTGCATCTAGTAAAGTTTTCTTACATAATAAATGGGAGATTGTTTACCTCTTTCTTCTCTTACCAATACTGCACTTATGGCAATTTCTGAGAAAACCAAGTAGATATATAACCTTTCTCCTTCTTTTGGCTTTCATAACAATGATGGTTTTGACAAGTAGACCGTCAAGTCTTTTAAAGCATGTTGACATTCTTCAGTCCATTCAAATTGATTTTGCTTTTTAAGAATTGCAAAGAATTTAAAGCTTTTTTCGGAAGACTTAGAAATAAATCTCCCTAGGGATGCTATTCTTCCTGTCAATCTTTGGACTTCTTTTTTATTTCTCAAGATTTAAGGTATTTCTTCTATAGCTTTTATTTGTGCTGGATTTACCTCCATCCCTCTGTTAGACACAAGGAATCCCAAAAGTTTACCAGATTGTACTCCGAAGGCACATTTTTCCGGGTTGAGTTTCATATTGTACCTGCGTAAAATATCAAAAGTGATAGAGAGATGTTGTAGATGATCTACTGCTTGTGTTGATTTTACAAGCATATCATCGATGTAAACCTCCATTGTTTTGCCCAAATGTTCTTGGAACATTTTTGTCACTAACCTTTGATAAGTGGCACTTGCATTTTTTAACCCAAAAGGCATAACATTTTAACAATAGGCCCCCCGGTTAGTAATGAAGGAAGTCTTTTCTTCATCCAAGGGGTCCATTTTGATTTGGTTATAACCAGAATATGCATCTAAAAAGCTTAACAATTCATGACCCGCGGTTGCATCGATCATTTGATCTTTATGTGGCAAGGGAAATGAAACTTTAGGACATGATTTATTTAAATCAGTATAATCGACACATACCCGCCATTTGTCGTTCTTTTTGGGTACTACTACTGTGTTGGCTATCCAGTCAGGATACTTTACCTCTCGTATCGAACCTATATTTAAAAGTTTTTGGACTTCATCGATCACTTGATTTTTAAAAGGTCCTTGCTTTCGTTTCTTTTGTTTAACAGGTACGAACGATGGATCTTCGTTTATTTTGTACGTCATCACTTATGGTGGGATACCTATCATATCTGAATGGGACTATGCAAAACAATCCTTGTTAGCCTTTAAATAATTGACAAACGTACCTTTTTGTTCTGGAGTTAATCTTTCTAAAAAATTTATGCCAATGTAAAGTTTCCTTTCGGGCTTTTGTTCTGAGATGGGAACAACCTCGAGTTCTTCTGCAGTTGTTTTGATATGTTCTTCTTCTTCTGGTTCATGAATGAAATCTGGTCTGGAGTCTATGTCCGCATGTTCTGGCTCATTCTTGATGATTACAGGATTTGTTTCGTCATTATCCTCTTCCGTACCTATTGGAATATCTATTTCTTTGGTACGTAGCTGATCAGAAGTTTGTTCCATACATGTTTGTGGATGAGACTCTATTTGACAATTCGTTGTTTCTTCCGCTTCTCTTTTGTTGTTAAGAGTTATTGAATTTAATATTCCTCGAGGTTTGCTGATCACCCCTGATTTGCCTTATTCCCCATTTGGAAGGGAATTTTATTACTTGATGTAAAGTAGATGGGACTGCTTTCATATCATGAATCCATGGTCTTCCCAGGATGACGTTGTAAGCCATTTCTGTGTTAATGACTTGGAATTTTGCATTTTTGATGACTCCTTCAGCGTAAGTGTTGAGTTCGATCTCACCTTTAGTTATCACTGTTGAATTGTCGAACCCAGATATGGCTCGAACCTTTGGAATCATTGTGTTTTCTACTAGCATTTCTTCCATGACTTTCATCAAAATAATATTGACTGAACTGCCTGGATCAATCAACACCCTTTTAACGTTAGTGTCATGAATGAGTAAGGATATTACCAGCGCGTCATTGTGTGGAAGTATTAATCCACCAAAGTCTGCGTCGTCAAAAGATATTTGTTCTTCCCTCATTTCTTCTCGAACCCGCTTTCCGTGGGTGCTCGTGACTTTTGATGTTAGCTGGCAGACTATCCCGTTTACTTCTTCTCCTCCATGTATGACATTAACAGTCCGTTTTGGGGAGGGTGGTTTTGGTGGCTCCTGCCTGTTCTTCATATATGCCTGTTTACCTTTATCACTAAACAAGTTTGTTAAATAGCCCTGTTTTAATAGATGTTCTACTTCACCTTGTAAATATCTGCAATCTGTTGTTCTATGGCCGTGATCATTGTGGAATTCACACCATTGATCGAGGTTCCTCCTGTTAGGATTAGAACGCATTTCTTTCGGCCATTTAACTTTGTCTCCCATACTTCTTAGTATTGAGACGAGCTCAGTGCTGCTTACATTAAAGTTATGGTGTCTAATTCGGGTAATATCCCAGAATTGTTCATCTCGATCTCTCCTGGATCTAGATGGGGATGAGTTCTTATCTCTTCCCGAAGGTCTTGTATTTCCGAACCTGGGACGTAGGTCACGTATCGAGGGTCCTAAGTAAGGATCATACCTGTTTTTACCTGACTTTTTCTCCGATTCTGGGCGTCTTGTTCTTGGATATTCCTCATCTTTTGATCGTGTAATTATATCCTCTTCAATCTTGAGTTTAGTACTATACCTGTTGTACACATCATTCCATGTTGTGGCTGGGAATTCTCTTAGACTCTCTTTGAGTCGTCTCGTGGCTTCTAAACTTTTCTCGTTCAAGTTACTTGTGAATGCCATGGCTACCCAGTTGTCAAGCACCCTTGGTAGTTGCATTCTTTCCCGTTGGAATCTATCTACAAACTCACTGAGCAATGCCTTGTCTCCTTGCTTTATCTTGAATATATCTTCCATTCGTTTTTCAACTTTTTGTGCACCAGAGTGTGCTTTTTAAACGAATCTGCAAGTTCAGCAAAAAAATTTATAGAGCTCTCAGGGAGAAAAGAATACCAGGTTAAGGCTCCTTTCGTGAGTGTTTCTCCAAATTTTTTGACAAGGACTGATTCTATTTCCTCTTTTGTTAAATCATTGCCTTTTACTCCAGTGGTGAAAGCAGTCACGTGATCACGTGGGTCGGTTGTTCCATCGTATTTGGGGACATCAGGCATTCTAAACTTCTTGGGTATAAGTAACGGAGCTGCACTTGGCTTCCAAGGTTGTTGAGAATACCTATCCACATCGATTCCTTTGATAATAGGGGGAACACCAAGGATTTGCTCGATGCGATCGTTTTGTTCTTTCATTTGCTTCTGCATGGTTAATAATAAATTTTGTAATTCTGAATTACTAGTCGTACCTGGTCGTGTTTCAAGAGGTGTATTGAAGATTTCATCCCTGGTTAAATTTGTTAACCCTGCTTGCAGATTTTCTACTACAATTGTATTATCCAGAGGCAGTGTTCGTGGTACTGGAGGTACTTGTGGTAATCCTCTTGCAAATTCTCGCAAAGCCTGCCCCAAGTATTCAGCAATCATTTGCCTTATTTGATCTGGTTCCACTGGTTGTTCATTATAGTTACGATTGTCAGCTCTTTCAGGGGATGGTTCTCTCGAAGCTCATGGAGTTCCTTGAGGAGGAGTTGAAACTGGGGTTCCATTTCTTTGTTGGTTGTTATCTTCATTGTTGTTGACGTCATTGTTGTTGGAATACGACATGATTTTGATGATATCGGTTGGTAGCGAAAACGATGATTATCAGGTGTCCCGGCAACGGAACCAATTTGTTTAGCCAAAAAATAAGATCCTTTGATCAAAGTTATATTAGGATAAACTCGGGTTACTGATAACCAAAAAGAGAATGCAATAAGTAAAAGAACAGTAGATTGATAGCAATATGAGAAGTACAATAATTTGTATTCGAGAATCTCGATGCCCCTGTTTGTTACCTCTTCTTCCCTTTTATAGGGAGATTCTCCTAGTACAATATTTGGATTTCGGTAATGATGGCTCATTAATGACTAATTAATACATTAATGAGGTGTTACAATGGTGAATCGTAACTGTTATTTTAGGAGATACGTAACGTATATAATATTAACTGTTGATCCTTGAATCTTCCCATTATTGTGTCTAGATTCGTCATGACCGTGGCTCTTCTTCTTCATTTGGTTTCCCGTGGCTGATATACTCGTGATTGAAAAACCAATTTTGTTCCTGTTGAGTAAATCTCGTACCTGCTTGTTGCTTTTTCCGGATTTATTTCGGTCGTGCCTCTTTCTCATGGCTATTATATGAAAAAGTATATTAACCGTATCTCTTTTATCCCGTGCCTCCGTGTATCTTTTCCTCCACGTGTGCTATTTTCTTTGGTCGACATAAATGGCTGAGTCATCCAGATTATGGCTACGCGTAAAGCTATTGTTTACCAATACATCCACCATTCTCTAAACTGATGGTAGACCGGTTCAGAGACAAACTGGTCCTGCCAAATCAACAGGTTTCTGGTCCTCAGAACTCTAGCAGTCTGCACTCGGAGGTCTCCACCCCTTCCATCGTCAGGTACTTCATCTGAGCTGTCGAGGTTGATGGAAAGAGGGGCTGCTGATTGGTCTACTGACTGGGTTGTTGCACTTGTGCCCTCGGGGGGAGTGGCTAAATGACTAGAGGAGTCATCAGAAGATTCGGAGCTAGTGGGCTCGTTGATGAGTCTCCTTGGATGTGATAATGCAGCTGCTAAAGCTGCTCCACTCTGTCCCTCTGAAGCTTCCCGGGAGGGCAAGTACTCACTAGACTCCGACTCTTCAGGATTTGTTCTTTTCCTCTTTTGTTTCTTTCCAATTGCTTGTGTCGGTCCCAATGGGTTTTGTTGTTTTCCTTTGCCTTGACCCCTTGACGGGTCGCCTCTCCCGGGTTGCTTGTCAGGTCCTTCCCTTGATCTCACCATTCTCTGCAAACATGTCACAAACGTTGTTAATACATTGTACATGATTACCAGATAAAAACTCAGCAGCAGATAATGAAACAGTGCACACAGAAGCAATCCGTTGTCAGCGGAAAAAGGACCGCTACAGCGGAACCAGGGGAATTAGACTACCCCTTCTCTGAATCTGGGAAATGCGGACCGCGGAAAACTGGGCCGCTGCAGCGTTTGGCCACTGCTGACATGGGAATTTTAGTCGCTGCAGCGGAAGTTGAGAACATCTAAGAGTGAATTCTCTGAACTTAATAAACGCGGACCGTGTATTTTTTACCGCTGCAGCGTACACAGGACCGCTGTCAGCGGATTTTTGACCGCTACAACGGAATCCTGGCATTGACAATTATGGGGTTTGGGACCTCTGGTGTCAGCGAAATTTTGAACCGCTGCAGCGGAGGTCGTCAGAACAGTGCACTTAGGGCTAGGGTTTATCAAAAATTTCCAAAATTGGCACAAAAAAGCAAGTATTATGAACCCTATAGCCACATAGAGACCCAGAAAGCATTACCCCAACATTATAATACACCTTGATGATTCAATTTCAGAGATTAGGGTTGCATTAATTCTAAACAAAGAGAAATCAAAAAGGAAAACACACTTAAACAATCTAAATCTAAGAACAAAGACTAAACTAAAAATAAATCATGAGAACATACCAGTAATTAATGAAGATGAAGGATGAAAAGAGATGAAATCAAGAGTCTTGGATGAACAGTGAAAGAGTAGATGAACAGTAACTATGTTGAGTTGGTGAGTAAATGAGCGAAAAGGGTAAAAAATGGGGGTCCCTTAGTATATATACTAAAGGTGTGGGACCAACGACCAACTTACCTAATGCGGCAACGGATTTTTACCGCTGACCGCGCTTTTTCTCTTTTGGATTTGCTGAGCAATGGCCTTCACCGCTGCAGCGTAATTCTGTCGCCACGGCGGAATGCATTCCACGGCATCGAAAAATTGAACGCTGCGGCGTTGTTGAGATTCAGAGAACATGAATTTGGGCCCAAATGGACCGCTGTCAGTGGATTTTTGACCGCTGCAGCGAAATTCTCCCATTTTGCTCACTTCCCAGATTTTCACATGCACTGCATCCACCAAGTCCTACATCAACTTCACAACTGGTTAGTTCACAAAAAATCTATCCTACCAAAAACACCCAAATAGAAAGAAAATAAAACACTTGGGTTGCCTCCCCAGAAGCGCCTGATTTAACATTGTGGAATGACGCATGTTACCTTTTTCAAAGGAATTTCAGCTAAGCCACCACGTGGCTATCTTCAAATTTACCCAAATAATGCTTGACCCGGTGCCCATTCACACGAAAAATTTCTTCATTCTTGTTTTTGAGATCAAGAGCACCAAAGGGTGTAACCAATACCACTTCAAACAGACCACTCCACTTGGACTTAAGTTTACCCGGGAAGAGACGAAGCCTCGAATTGAAAAAAAGCACCAAGTCTCCCACTTTGAACTCCCGGTCTTTGGCATATTTGTCGTGAAAGTACTTCATTTTCTCTTTGTACAAAGAAGAACTAGCATATGCATGGAATCTAAACTCATCTAGCTCATTGAGGTGGTCAACTCCAAGATTTGCAGCCGTATCCCAATCCAAGTTCAACTTCTTTAATGCCCATAGTGCCTTATGCTCCAATTCCACTGGAAGATGACATGCTTTGCCATACACCAACCGGTAAGGAGACATACCGATAGGGTTTTTTGAATGCAGTCTGGTAAGCCCAAAGAGAATCATCAAGCTTCTGGGACCAATCAGTCCGATTAGCATTCACTGTCTTGGCCAAAATGTTCTTGAATTATCGATTATACACTTCAACTTGGCCACTTGCTTGTGGATGGTACGGAGTAGACACTTTATGATTGACTCCATAATTGGCTAGCAATGAATCAAAGGCCTAATTACAAAAATGAGATCCCCCGTCACTGATGATGGCACGGGGTGTCCCAAATCTTGTGAAAATGTTCTTCTTTAGAAAACCAACCACACTTGGGGCCTCATTGTTGGGAAAAGCCACGGCTTCAACCCATTTCGAAACATAGTCCACCGCCACAAGTATGTAGGTGTTTCCACATGAACTAACAAAGGGCCCCATAAAATCAATTCCCCAAATATCGAATAGGCCACCTCAAAAATTACAGTGAGAGGCATTTCATCTTTCTTGGATATGTTGCCCATTCTTTGGAATTCATCACACCACTTGACAAACTTACTAGCATCCTTGTACAAAGTAGGCCAAAAGAAACCACAACTTAAGACTTTTGAAGCGGTCATTTCCCCTCCATGATGAACACCATAAGGTGAGGAGTGGCACGACTCAAGAATTGACACTTGCTCTTCTTCGGGAACACAACGCCGAATGAAACCATCATTGCATATCTTGAACAAATATGGTTCATACCAATAATAATCCATGCTATCCCGTCTAAGCTTCTTCCTTTGGTTAGAAGATAGCTCAAACGGGAAAAAAACGGTGACAATGTAGTTGGCGATGTCCGCGAACCATGGCATATAATGCAAAGAGATGGAAAGAAGTTGTTCATCCGGGAAGCTATCATTAATCTCAAGGCCATCACTTGGCCTCCCTTGCTCTTCCAATCGGGAAAGATGGTCGGCAACTTGGTTCTCACTCCCCTTTCTATCAACGATTTCCAAATCAAACTCTTGAAGCAATAACACCCATCTCATAAGTCCATCCTTGGAATCCTTTTTCGCCATTAGATACCGAAGCGCCGCATGGTCGGTATGAACTATCACCTTGGCGCCCATAAGGTAAGGCCTCCTCCCCCGGAATAATATTGCCTAAAGGATCAACCATATGCACCTGTATTGAATTTAAACACACACGTTAGCAAAAGGAAGGAAATAAGAACAATTGACACCACTATTCAAATAGATAGTCAACACCGTTAAAGCTCCCCGGCAACAATGCCAAAAAGTGATCGGCTCCCACCTATACCACTAAAGAGTAGCAAGGAAGGGGTCGAAGAAGCTTTTACCCGAACGGGTCGGGATCGATTTCCACAGGGAGCTATGTATGTGGGAGTTAAGTGTCTAAGTGATCTAGTGGTGTGTCATTCTCTTAATTACACTTCTCATAAAAAGGGTTTTGTAATTATGCTAATGTTTAAACTAAGAGAGATTATGAACTAGCTATCTATGATCCTTTTGTGGATTTTCTCAGTTGATTAAAAGCACTAGGGCAATGACTTACTCCTAGGTAAGTGAATAATGGGATCTAAAATTGAGAATAACCTTGTGAGTTGTGGGTGAATGACATAACCTCATGCTAAGTTTCTCACCCAATATCTCTCGGTAATTTGGGTGACTTTGCCCTAAATTGGCCTTCTCAAGCACAATTGGGTGTATTCATTGAATCACATGAATTGGCTCAAGTCGGGTGTAGCTATCTCTAGCATCCACCTTTTTATTGGGGATATCAATATCTTGAGTCCACCCCAATACCTTGTTAGCCTAATTACCTAGACTTGGGTCATCTTTCTCAAGAGTAACCCTAATCATGAAGGTGTGAAATAGTGTTTGCAACCACTAAATCTGAGATTTATGCACAAATTAGGCTAAAAACCAAACACCCATACACAAAGTCATCCTAAAATTGAAGACCCATTAATTACCCACACTAGGGTTGAGTCACAACCCTAGCTTAAGGGTCTATCTACTAATAATTCAAGAAGAAACTAAAGTAGAAGATGAAATTAAGCTCATAAATGTAAATTACAAGATAGAAATTGAAGAACTATTGTAAGAACTATGATAAAATTACTCAGAATGAACAAAAAGCACTATTCACATGTTCCCCCTAACAGCTGATAACCTAAAAATGAGAAAAAGATCTATTTATACTAGGCCGAAAATACTGGACAAAATTGCCCCTATAGAGAATTCGCTCCCAGCGTATTTCTGAGAGCTGCGGCAGATGGTCTTCCGCTGCAGCGGAATAGTGGACACTGCAGCGGTTTTGGAATGGGTAACCTCTCTGATTCTCAATTTCGCGTCCAGCGGAATAATAAAACGCTGCATCTGTGGCTGGAGTGCGGCAGCGGAAAAATACCGCTGACCGTGAATGCTTGGGTTCCAACTATTGCTGACTCTCTGAACTTCACAAAACGCGTCCAGCGTAATAGGGGACACTGCAGCGGTAGATGAAATGATGTAGCGGAAAAATAGCGCGGTCAGCGCTGAGCTTACCCTCAAAAACACCTCTCTGAAGTTTGACAACGGGGTAGAGGAGAGAAATCCACTGCAGCGGAATGACAAACGTTGCAGCGGAAAAGTAAGCGCGGCACCGTTTCAGCTGGGTCCTGTGATTTTGCAAGTTCTGCTCCTTTTTGAGATCTTTTTGTATCAATTTCACATATCAACTCAATTCCTGCAATTTGAACAACTTGCATCAAAATGTGGGAGCATTTTAGTTAAATTGGCCTAAAAACCTAAGAAAACGGGAGTAAATAGTGGTACAAATCACTAGTTATCACGAACACGCCCCTCCACACGCGAACGCGATGCCCAGCTCCCCCTTACCCTATGCGATCGCGAGCAGATGAGTGTGAATGCATAGGTACTACTCATTTTCAAATGATATCCACATTGTTCACAAATATTCATTTTTGATTTCAAAAATTTCTTATAATTTAATCCATAACAATTTTCACATTGAACCCAAAAATGCCTGTATTTTTGAGTTACCTCGAGGGACGAAAGTCGGCCTTAGTGATCCGACAGTGCCGAGTGGAAGGGTCGTCGCTCAACGGATAAAAGTTACTCTAGGGATAACAGACTGATCTTCCCCAAGAGCTTACATCGACGGGAAGGTTTGGCACCTCGATGTCGGCTCTTCGCCACCTGGGGCATTTTTATAAGATATCCACGATTTCTCTCTATTTGTAATCCAATACAAAAATCAATTGGTTCCGTTAAACTGGCTGCTCAGGTATATTTAAACAATTTAAAAACGGGCAGACCTTCTTCATCTTCATATTTTTTAACCCCACAGCCCTAGGAACGAATTTCCTCACCAAAGTTCATCCCCAAGTCATAGGTAATCAATTCTAAACTTTACTCTTTCAATTACTCATCGTTTTTCACCATTTTTAAACCAAAAATTAAGAATTTTCATGGTAAAAAATTGAGGGTTTGGGTAGAATTAGGGAATTTTGTAAAAATCGAATCTTTACCTCGAATTGAGGTTGGATTTTGAAACTAATTGTATATTTGGGATTGTGGGTGAATGGGTAAATATAATTTGGTCCGAACCTCGAGTTTAGACCAAGTGGGCCCGGGGTCGGGTTTTCACTTTTTTGAGAAAACTTAGGAAAAATTATATTTTTCAATAAAGTCAGTTCCTTTAGCATTAATTAATGATGTTGAGTTAATTATAATTAGATTCGAGCAAGTTAGAACATGATTCTAGAGGAAAAGCAGTAATTGAGCAGTGAGCGGCCTACGAAATTAAGGTAAGTGTTGGGTTTAACCTGACTTTTGGGAATAGGAATCCCCAATTTATTTGTTATGTGATGAGGTGACGAGTATCTATGCATCACCAAATTGTCTGTTAAACATGATCCCTTCCATGTTTCTAATTTAATTGACTCCTGTCTTAATTTTTCGGTCTTCATTATTGTTTCTATGACTGCTAGGTCTTATTACTTTGTTGTTAAATATTGTTATAATTATTTTGGAAGTGGAAGAGTATTGGTTGCTTATCTGGTTCCCTTGTGGTACAGAAAGGTTGAGCAGTTTGGCATTATTTTACGAGATGCGTATATATATATATATATATATATATATATATATATATATATATATATATATATATATATATATATATGTTTCATTTTTGTGATAATATTGATGCGTTTATGAGAAGTATAGTTTTCAAATGTTGAGATAAAGGTGTTGTTAAAGGCTTGGCCTGAATTGCGAAAGTTTTTTTTTGATAAACAAATAAACATTGATTGTGATAAGGGGGCAAAATTGATTGTGATCAGGGTGAATAAAGGATTGTGATAAGGGTGAAAACAATTATGTTTTATTGAGTTAAATTACAAAGATTTGGAAATTCTCGCTCTACTCTACGGGTTTTCTCATACGTGGTACATGTGGTTATTTTAAAGTAAAGTGTGGAAATTTGGAAATTTATTCGAGGATTTGGTCATAGCTGAGACCTGGAAAAGGTGACTGAGTTATTTTAAATTGTTGTTGCAGTTGTTACTATTTACTTGTTTTAGATTTCTTTATTGCTTTATTATTTATTATTGTCACAGGTTATGTTATTAATCCCCCACCGTAGCCTCGTCACTACTTCGTCGAGGTTAGGCTCGGCACTTACTCAGTACATGGGGTCGGTTGTACTGATACTACACTTTGCACTCTTTTGTGCAGATCCAGGTACCGGCCAACAATATATATATTTAGAGCTACTACATATTTCTTTTCCGGAGACACGAGGTATATCTACCGACTTTCACAGATCCTGAGAGTCTTCTCTATAATATTGAGACTACTGTTTTATTTAATTCAAAACAATTACATATTATTTCTTTCAGCCCATTATTTGTAGTATTCTTTAGCAGTTCGTGAGTTGTGACACCAGACTCTAGGATAGTTGTATATTTATTTATATAATTAGTTCGTGGCTCGGTTTAATTAATTGTTTGTTATTTTATACTGTGAATTATTTATTTAAAGCCATTCGATTAAGTATTAATTTAAAATTGTTTTGTCCTGTTTAAATGGTTAATTAAAGGAAATAGTTAAGCGAACTCTAACATTGGCTTGCCTAGCAAGTGTGGTGTTAGGCGCCATCACGATCCCTAAGGTTTGGAATTTGGGTCGTGACAAGTTGGTATCAGAGCACTAGGTTGCTTAGGTCTCAGAATTCACGAACAAACTTAGTAGAGTCTGAAGGATCGGTATGGAGACGTCTGTACTTATCTCTCGGAGGCTATTGAGTTAGAAAACAACTCCATTTTTATTTCTATTCCATCATGCGGTTCTTGTATCTCAAATACTGATTGGATTCTTCTATTCTCTCGTAGATGGCGAGAACACGTGCTTCATCTTCCACTGACCAGCATTCCGATCCTCTAGCAGCAGAAACTCCTACTAGGGGCAGAGGCCGAGGCAGGGGAAAGACTCTGTTTCCCACACAGCAGCCCCAGTTGCGGAGCCCCAGATTGAAATTAATGAGGGGGTTCCAACTCAGACTGTTCTAGCGGGACCAGCTTAGGTTCCCGAGGGGTTTATTGCTACCCCGGTTCTTCAAGATGCTTTGGTCCGTTTAGTGGGCTTGATGGAGAGTGTGGCCCAGATGGGCACATTCCCTATTGCAGTAGGTGTATCTTAGGATGGAGGAGGGGTTCAGACTTCTGCTACCCACACTCTAGTTCAGACTACTCCTCAGGTTCAGACCCCAGTGTCCAATCCAGTTGGGTTAATCTATCCAGTTGCAGCAGTGCCGCCCGTTAATGCGGCAACTATGTCTACCGATGCTTTATGGATATTGGACAGGTTCATTAAGTTATTTCCTGTTCATTTTAATGGTGCTACTTCAGAGGATCCTCAGGAATATCTGGATAGTTGTCATGAGGTTCTACGTAATATGGGTATTTTGGAGACCAATGGGGTCGATTTTGCGGCTTTTCAGATGATTGGTTCCGCCAAGAAATGGTGGAGGGACTATTTGTTGACTAGGCCAGTTGGATCAACTGCTCTGACTTGGGATCGGTTCTCTCATCTCTTTTTGGAGAAGTTCTTGCATGTTACTACTCGAGAGGATAAGCGTCGTCAGTTTGACCGACTTCAGCAGGGCAGCATGACAGTCACCCAGTATGAGACTCGTTTCATGGACTTGGCTTGACATGTTATTCTCTTTCTGCCCACAGAGAGAGAGAGAGAAAGAGGTTCAGACGGTTTATTGATGGCCTTGCTCAGCCCATCAGGTTGCAGATGGCCAAGGAGATAGGGACCGAGATTTCTTTATAGGATGCAGCTAATATAGCTAGGAGGGTTGAGTTAGTTCTTGGGATGGGAGGTCAGGGGTCACACAAGAGACCTCGCCATTCCAGTGGTTTCAGTGGTGCCTCATCTGGAGGCGGGACTTTATTTAGCATATGCCATTCCTCTAAGCCATTCCATTCAGCACTACAAGCTTCACATCGTACTTTCGGAGGTCGTGGTTCTTATATGCCTTCTTCTGCTCAACCAGTTTACAGTGCTCCTTCAGTTCCTATTAGAGCATCTCCTCTGCAGAGTTTTCATCGTGGTCACCCGGTTCATTCGGGTCAGCAGACTTATCGCCGGGGATGTTTCGAGTGTGGTGAATATGGGCATGTCCGGAGAACTTGTCCGAAATATGCAGATAATCAATTTCAGCAGCGGGGTTCTCGTGCTATAGTTCCGGCACCAGTTCCAGTACCACATGTCCAGCCAACAAGGCATGGGGGACAGGTAGTTAGAGGTAGAGGCCAGAATGTTAGAGGTGGAGGTCGAATGGCTAGAGGTGTAGGTCAGCCTTCTAGAGGTGGAGGTCCTCCCAGAGGTGTGGTTCAGGGTGGCGGGGCCCAGTCCCGACTATATGCATTTCCAGTCAAGCCTGAGGCAGAGTCCTCCGACGCTGTTATTACAGGTATCATCTCAGTTTGTGATAGAGCTGCTTCAGTTTTGGTTGATCCGGGGTCTACTTATTCGTATGTTTCATCCTATTTTGCCTCGTATTTGAATGTGCCCCGTGATCCCTTGAGTGTTACTGTTTATATGTCTACACCGGTGGGGGATGCTATTGTGGTAAATCGTTTGTATCGTTCGTGCGTGGTAGTCATTGAAAGTCTTGAAACTAGTATGTATCTTTTACTTCTAGACATGGTTGATTTTGATGTTATATTGGGCATGGATTGGTTGTCGCCCTATTATGCCATCTTGGACTATCATGCCTAGACAGTTACTTTAGCATTGTCGGGGTTGCCTTGATTAGAATGGAAAGGGACTCCTGGTCATTCTCCCAACCGGGTAATTTCATATGCTAAGGCTCGCTGCATGGTGGAGAAAGGGTGTTTGGCTTATTTGGCTCATATTCGTGATTCCGATGCCGAGGTTTCTTCCATAGAGTCAATTCCAATTGTTCGTAAGTTTCCCGAGGTATTTCCTGTAGACCTGCCGGGTATGCCGCCCGGCAGGGATATTGATTTCTATATTGATGTGGCTCCGGGCACTCGGCCCATTTCCATTCCTCTATATCGGATGGCCCTACCAGAATTGAAAGAGTTGAAAGAGCAGTTGCAAGATTTTCTAGATAAGGGTTTCATAAGACCCAGTGTCTCGCCTTGGAGTGCGTCATTTTTGTTTGTAAAGACGAAAGATGGGTCGATGAGGATGCGCATAGATTGCCGACAGCTGAATAGAGTTATTATCAAGAATAAGTATATGTTGCCGAGAATTGATGACCTATTTGATCAGATTCAGGGTGCTAGAGTATATTCGAAAATAGATTTGAGGTCGGGTTATCATCAGCTGAAGATTAGGGCATGCGATGTTCCTAAGACAGCCTTTCAGACGAGGTATGGGCATTATGAATTTTTGGTTATGTCTTTTGGGTCGACTAATGCTCCAGCAACCTTTATGGATTTGATGAATCGGGTTTTCAAACCTTATCTGGACTCATTCGTGATCGTGTTCATTGATGACATTCTTATATACTCCCGCATTCGGGAAGAGCATGAGCAGCACCTCCGTATAGCACTCCAAACTTTGAGAGATAATCAGTTGTATGCCAAGTTTTCTAAATATGAGTTCTGGTTAGATTCAGTAGCCTTTTGGGTCATATTGTGTCAGCAGAGGGTATTCAGGTTGATCCTACAAAGATAGAGGCAGTCAGGGACTGGCCTAGACCCATTATAGTTACGGAGATTAGGAGTTTCTTGGGTTTGGCGGGTTACTACTGTCGTTTTGTGGAGGTGTTCTCATCCATAGCAGCCCCAATGACTAAGTTGACTCAGAAAGGTGCCCCATTTAAATGGTCAGATGAGTGCGAGGAGAGTTTTCAGAAGCTCAAGACAGCCTTGACTTCCACACCGGTGTTGGTGTTACCATCAAATTCGGGTTCTTTCACGGTGTATTGTGACGCTTCCCGAGTGGGACTTGGAGAAGTATTGATGCAGGATGGCAGGGTGATTGCATATGCGTCTCGGCAGCTGAAAGTCCATGAGAAGTATTATCTTGTTCATGACTTAGAGTTGGCAGCCATTGTTCATGCATTGAAAATTTGGAGGCACTATCTTTATGGTGTGTTGTGTGCGGTTTTTACTGACCATCGCAGTCTCTGGTACTTATTCAAGCAGAAAGATTTAAATTTGAGGCAGCGGAGATGGTTAGAGTTACTGAATTTGTGTCACCATATTATATCACCCAGGGAAGGGCAATTGTAACGACCTGGCCGGTCGTTTTGGAGAGTTAGCGCCCTGATCCCCTGATAACTGTTCCTCCCATGTCTTATTAGGTTAATGGAATGAGTCGGAGCATTGAGTGATGAAAATTGGAGTGTTTTTGGACATATAGTCCTTTAAGGTGAGCTTTAACCTTAGAAATTGGGCCGGAGCGGGAGTTGTGTGAAGACGGATCCGGAATGGAAATTTGTCGACTCCGTTAGCTTTGTTGAGTGATTTTGGGGTTGGGAGCGTGTTCGGAATGTGCTTTTGAGGCCAGACGTAGATATAGGCTTGAATTGGCGAAAGTTAGAATTTCGGCGATTTCGGCCGATAGGTGAGATTTTGATATCGAACTCGGAATGGAATTCCGAAAGCGACAGCAGGTTCGGAATGTCATTTATGACTTGTGTGCAAAATTTGAGGTCATTTGGACGAGTTTAGACGTGGTTCGGCGTCGGGGGTGAATTCTTGAAAATCCCTATGATTCTTAGGCTTGAATCTTTGCATTTGTTGGGTATTTTGATGTTATGGGACGTGTTTTTAAGGATCGACTAAGTTGGAATGAGGTATTGGGGTCAGTTGGTGGTTTTGCTTGAGGTCCGGGGGGCCTCGGGGTTGTTCCAGTGGCTTAACGGAAGAATTTTGGACTTGGTAAATTGCTGAACCAGGCTCCTTCTGGTGTTTCCGCACCTGCGATGGAAATTCCGCAAGTGCGAGCTCGCAAGAGCGGCCCCCTAGCCGCAGGTGCGAGGTTGGGCCAGGCCTTCCCAGTCTCCGCAGGTGCAATTGGGTTTCCGCAGGTGCATAGTTGCACCAGCGACAAAAGGCCCGCAGGCGCGACCTCTGTCCAGCTTAACTGAACCCGCACCTGCGATGCCTTTTTCCGCAGGTGCGGTACCGTAGGTGCGGTACCGCAGGTGCAGTGAAAGGGACCGCAGGCACAGAAATCCCTGTTCATATTCCAAAAATCCGAGGGTTATGTTATTTCACCATTTTTGAGTCTTGGGAGCTCGGGAAAGGCGATCTTTGAGAGGATTTTCACCTGGGTAATCGAGGTAAGTGATTACTATACACCATAGGTTAATTCCCATGTT
>MDKH01143836.1:0-20109 GCA_005239495.1 Nicotiana undulata
TATTGATGTTCGGTTAAATAGATGTCCCTCTAATATCTCGGAATGTAATGGAAATTGGTCGAGACTGATGAGTTAGCATTTCAATTCGTACTAAATGATTTTTAATTGCTATTGCAAGTTACACGTTGGATGGCCTAGCGGGTTCAACGTTAGGCGCAGTCACGGCCTAAAGGGTGGGAATTTGGGTCGTGACACCGCACCCTGGCTTTTGTGCTGCCTATATATCCCTGGTTTTACAGGAATCATGTCGTATGTAGTTCCGAAATCATCGGCAAAATATACCGGTGATGTTTCACAAGGGCGGACGCAAGGTGCGAGGTAGGGTAAAAGTAAGAAGTTCTTACGGGGTTGTGTCGAAGAACTGGAGCTGTTTGATCCTGCCTGATTGGCTGTTCCGTCCGGGTTACTTGCAGATAGAGAACAAGCGTATATTGTGCATAATATAAACATGATGCAAGTTCCCGTTGGACTATGAATGCTGTCTTTGGACAATTAGGATGATGTCCTTAGACCATGATGTCCTGGGCAATGAATCGCTTAGCGCGAGATTCGCTGGCTATGAAATAATGTTCTCGGGCCATGAGGATGGTGCCTCCGAACCATGATGCCTTTGAATAATGATATGCAAGTTAAATATAAGAGATCCTTAGGCCATGAAATGATGTTCTCGGGCCATGGAGATGGTGCCTCTGAACGATGACGCCTTTGGACAAGTTGGCGATATTTCAGCCCATGAAGAATGCAGTAGTATGATGTTGGCAAGACAGAGCTTAGTCTTGCAATTTGCGAAAAGAAAGAGGGCAGAGCTTAGCCCGAAAGAACGCGTAAATAAATAAGGTGACTGCTTTGAAAAGGTAGAAAGGAGCTTAGCGTAATGAAGTGAGATGCGGAGAGAGGTAGCGTAGAACCTCAGAAGGCGGAATGATAGCCTTATGCAATGCAGGAAATAAAATGCAGGGGAGGTAGCGTAGAACCTCGGAAGGCAGAATAGGTAGCCTTATGCAAGAAGTAAATGCAGATGGAGGTAGAGCTTAACCTCGGAAGGCATAAAGGTAGCCTTATGCAGATGCGAATGCAGATGGAGGTAGAACTTAACCTCATGCATACGGAGACAGAGCTTAGTCTCGGAAGGCAGAATGGTAGCCTTATGCAGATGCGAATGCAGATGGAGTTAGAGCTTAACCTCGGAAGGCAGAAAGGTATCCTTATGCAAAGATGCGAATGCAAATGGAGGTAAATCTTAACCTCGGAAGGAAGAAAGGTAGCCTTATGCAAAGATGCGAATGCAAATGGAGGTAGAGCTTAACCTCATGCAGATGGAGACAAAGCTTAGTCTCATAAGGCAGAAAGGTAGCCTCATGCAATGCAGAAAATAAAGTGACAATAAGAGTTCTTAGCTGGTGATAAAGTGCGGTGATACGATTGTTGTGAATGAAGTATCGTTTGCAATGATGATAATAGTAAGCGTTGGCATGTGCGATGAGTTCGAGAGCGTATCCTTGAGAAACATGCGTCTTGTGGGGATAATGAGATGTCTTGGGATTTTGCCGTATTTGTGCTTGCATCCAAAGAAAAATCGTGAGTTCCGTAAGGGGGAGGGTTAGTTCGTATCCCCGCTGGCTCGGATTGGCCTGTCTGCTTGAAGATGATGACTTTGTTTGTACCATAGGGGTAGCGTTGCTAAAACAAGATGTTTTTGAGAAATAAATATGCATGGTTTTATAAAAATCTTATATAACATATAATTGAAAAATAATTTTCTTTGGATGAACCGACGACCACGACGCGGTTCATGACATTGCAACCTCTCTTGCTGCGGAGATTTGAGGGTCCTCCTCAACATTTTGCCCCAGTTTGATGGGTGAAGGCTTCTGGCTATTACTGGTGCAGTGTTTGGCTAAATTTGCTTCGAAATTTTGAGGTCCCTCCTCAAAATTCTACCCCAGTTTCCATTCGTGGGGAAAATGAAAATTTTGTTAAAATATGACCGAACCCATAGGGTTGCCTACATATCCCCTCTTAAACGGGAATCAGGTCAGGCGTAGTTCAATTTACAACATTGATAGAAGCATATTGATTACACATAGTAGCGCTTGACTGCATTTGAATTGATTGGCTTAGGCCAAACTTTTCCATCCATTTCCGCCAGTATGAGTGCTCCTCCTGTTAGCACTCGGTGAACCATGTACGGGCCTTTCCAATTGTGAGAGAATTTCCCTTTTGCTTCGTCTTGATGAGGAAAGATTTTCTTTAACACCAGCTGCCCCGGTGTGAATCGTCTTGGTTTGACTTTCTTGTTGAAGTCTCTAGTCATTCTATTCTAATATAGCTGACCATGACAAACCGCGTTCATTCTCTTTCCGTCTATGAGGGCCAATTGCTCATAGCGGCTTCTTACCCATTCTGCGTCGCTGAGCTTGGCTTCTTGTATGATTCTCAAAGACGAAATCTCAACTTCAGTAGGAATGACGGCTTTTGTACCGTATACCAACATGTAAGGAGTTGCCCCGGTTGATATGCGAACCGTGGTGCGATATCCCAACAGAGCAAATGATAATTTCTCATGCCATTGCTTGTGTTTTTCTATTATTTTCCTTAATATCTTCTTGATGTTTTTGTTGGCAGCCTCAACGACTCCATTCATTTGAGGTCTGTATGCTGTAGAATTCTTGTGCATGATCTTGAAGGTTTCACACATTACTCTCATCAAATCACTGTTGAGATTGGAACCATTATCGGTGATGATTGACTCTAGAACTCCAAACCGACAAACAATGTGGTCGCGGACAAAGTCAGCTACCACTTTCTTAGTAACTGCTTTGTAAGATGCTACTTCGGCCCATTTGGTGAAACAGTCAATGGCAACCAGAATGAACCTGTGTCCATTGGAGGCGAGGCTCGATTGGTCCAATAACATCCATGCCCCAAGCGGTGAACGACCAGGGTGAGCTTGTTGCATTAAGCTCGATGGGAGGTACCTTTATCATATCCCCATGTATTTGACATCGATGGCATTTGCGGACATACTGGATGCAGTCTGTTTCCATGGTCATCCAGAAATAACTAGCCCGAAGTATCTTCTTTGCTAGAACAAACCCGTTCATATGAGGACCGCATGTACCAGCATGTATTTCTTCCAACAGCTTTGTTGCTTCCTTTGCCTCGACACATCTTAGAAAACCCAGATCGGGAGTCCTCCTATATAGGATTCCTCCACTGTGGAAGAAGTTGTTTGATAACCTTCGAAGAGTGCATTTTTGAGTAGCGTTTGCAAGCTCTGGGTAGTCTCCCTCTGCCAAGTATTCCTTAATGTCATGAAACCAAGGCTTTCCATATGCTTCTTCTTCAACGTGGGCGCAGTAGGCCGGCTGATTTTGAATCCCCACCGGAATAGGATCAATGAAGTTCTTATCTGGATGTTGGATCATAGATGACAAGGTGGCCAGTGCGTCGGCGAACTCATTCTGGATCCTGGGAACGTGTCGAAATTCAATCTTTGTAAACCTCCTTCTCAATTCCTGCACACGATGTAGGTATGACAGTATCTTGGAATTCTTGGTCGCCCATTCTCCTTGGACTTGGTGTATCAATAAGTCTGAGTCACTAATTACTAATAATTCCTGAACATTCATGTCGATGGCCAAATTGAGCCTAAGGATGCAGGCCTCACATTCAACCATGTTGTTGGTGCAGGGGAATCTGAGTTTGGCGGATACCGGGTAGTGATGACTGATTTCCAAAATCAAGACTGCTCCAATTCCCACGCCTTTGAATTTTGCGGCCCCATAAAAGAACATCCTTCAACCGTCGTAGGATTCTACAATGTCCTCTCCTACGAATGACACTTCCTCATCGGGGAAATACGTTTTTAATGGTTTGTATTCTCCGCCCACAGGATTTTCAGCAAGATGATCGGCTAATGCTTGTCCTTTGACCGCCTTTTGAGTTACGTAAATGATGTCGAACTCGCTTAACAGGATTTGACATTTAGCTAGCCTGCCAGTGGGCATGGGCTTCTGAAAGATGTACTTGAGCGGATCCATCCTTGATATAAGGTACGTTGTGTAGGCGCAGAAATAATGCCTCAGCTTCTGTGCGACCCGAGTCAAAGCACAACAGGTGCGCTCTTATAGAGAATACCGGGCCTCATACGGAGTAAACTTCTTGCTGAGGTAGTAAATCGCTTGCTCTTTCCTCCCTGTTTCATCATGTTGCCCGAGAACGCAACCGAAAGCTCCATCTAATACGGCTAGGTAGAGTAATAGGGGTCTACCTGGCTCTGGGGGTACCAAGACTAGTGGTTTTGAGAGATACTCTTTGATTCTGTCGAAGGCTTTTTGACAATCCTCAATCCATTTAGTGGTAGCATCCTTTCTTAGCATTTTGAAAATTGGTTCACAAATGACGGTAGATTGGGCTATGAACCGGCTGATATAATTGAGCCGTCCCACGAAACTTATAACATCCTTTTTGTTCTTTGGTGGTGAAAATTCATGGATGGCTTTGACCTTTGATGGATCTAGCTCTATTCCTCGACGACTGACAATGAACCCTAGCAGCTTGCCAGCAGGAACCCCGAACGCACACTTTGCAAGGTTAAGTTTCAGATTGTATTTCCTTAACCTGTTGAAGAAATTTCTCAGATCTTCCATGTGATCAACATCTTTCTTTGATTTGATGATGACGTCGTCCACGTATACCTCGATCTCATTGTGAATCATATCATGGAATATAGTAGTCATAACTCTCATGTAAGTGGCCCCTGCATTCTTCAGACCGAATGGCATCATCTTGTAGCAATACACTCCCCACAGCGTAATGAATGCTGTTTTCTCAGCATCTTCCTCGTCCATCCAAATCTGATGGTAACCAGCAAAACAATCTACAAAGGGCTGCAGTTCGTGCTTGGCACAATTGTCAATTAAGATGTGTATGTTTGGCAAGGGGAAGTCGTCTTTCGGACTGGCCCGATTAAGATCCCGGTAGTCGACGCAGATTCTGACCTTCCCATCTTTATTTGGTACAGGCACAATGTTAGCTAACCATGTAGGATATTCGACCACTCAGAGAACCCCGGCGTTGATCTGTTTGGTGACCTCTTCTTTGATTTTCAAGCTCATGTCTGGCTTGAACTTTCTGAGCTTTTGCTTCACTGGTGGGCATGTTGGATTGGTTGGCAGCTTGTGGGCCACAATAGATGTACTGAGGCCAGTCATGTCGTCATATGACCAGGCGAATATGTCCTCATATTCTCTTAAGAATTCCGTATATTCCTCCTTTTATGACGGCGACAGATGAATGCAGATGCGTGTTTCTTTGACGATCTCTGTGTTTCCCAAGTTGATGACCTCAGTCTCGTCCAAGTTAGACTTAGGTCTGTTCTTAAAGTTCTCGACCTCTTTAATAATATCCTCAGGTATATCATCCTCGTCTGACTCGGGATCCGTTTGTTGCGTTGCCTCGTTGCAGGTCACTGTCGTCGGTTCATCAAGATAAGTAATAGTAATGCTGTGTAAATAAAGTAATGGGGAGGAAAACAGTAGCAAGTAAATATAAGATTTATAAAGAAACTGGAAATGCTTTGATAAATTGAATAATTGTTTGAACATGGGAGCTCTTTCTTGCAGAAATTAAAAATGCGAAAAGGAAGAAAATTCTTTAAATAAATAAACTGTAAATAATGCTTGTTTTGTTAGCCTTGCTACCCCGAGGCTCGACGGGCTTTGGTTGTCCTGACGGACCAATTGTTGAGATATGATCCCTTGCTCACGACTTGTATAGAAGGGCCTTCCTCCCCCTCCTCTTCAAGAATGACACAGCAGTCCATGTCCTCATCATCCAGAAATAGATCCCTTATTGCCGCTAGCGCCTCTTCCTCGTCTGTACCATATGTGATGTCAGCTGGATGGAAAGTTTGCTCTTTGTGAGGTATTGGCTGCTCTAATGGGTAATAGGGGCCGCGCCATGGTGGCGACCAGTCCTTGAACTCCTTCCAAGTGTACTCGTACCCTAGACCAAAAGTGGTACCGTGCTTCTTGAGTATTATTGGCTTCGTTGTTCCCTGGAGATTCTTACCGAGCCCTTTACCTGGCTCGTACCCTTGCCAGTTCAATATGCTTTCGGTCTTACTGCCCCACCACTTGTCTTTGTCAATGGCGTCAACACATTCTACGTCAGTGATAGATTTCTCAAATATTATTAGTTAATCACCACCAACTTTAATTGACATTTATAGATAAATTCAAAGATATTGACCTTACTTGTTAACCCATCTTTCTATTTAAGGGAATAGAACTTTCAACTAAATATTAAAACAATAAATGTTTGGAAAAAGCAAATCCTATTTGAGCCTAATTAGGTGCTGCTGAATTAATATCATATTTTAATATGCTTTTGTAGTGACTTGTGTATTGGAGTCCCGTAACCTAAAGTTATAGCACAAAGTACATAAAATAGAATATAATATGGATTATTACTATTATATATATATATATATATATATATATATATATATATATATATATATATATATATATATATATATATATATATATATATATATATATATATATATATATATATATATATATATATATATATATATATATATATATCTTATATAAGGGAGAATAAGCTAGCACGAGGTCAACATGCTAGCTTAGGCATAATGAAATGTTTATTTACCTTAACGAATGTATTATACGACTGAACTGACTTAATTAAATTGGATTGTTATTTGTTTATTAAGTAAATATCATCTATGTGAGGAAGATTTTTGAAATTTATAGGTCTAAAATGAGCCAAAGGTATTAGTGTGGCTATAAATTCTCACCGAAAATAACATAAGAATATTAAAATTAAATTGTTAGTAAATATAGACCTAAAAGAGAAAGGGTGTAACATAAATTGGAGTAGATGAAATATACACAAAATTATAACAAAACAAACATCGTAATATTTTATTTCTCTTCAAATAAAAGTATTTGAGTTCATCAGTATTATATTCAGTTAGCCAAAAAAAATTCAGCTGATCACTAACCTTTATCTAAGGTTTATAATTTATCATAATATACATTTTTAATCTAAGAAAAAGGGATGTTACAAATCTAAAGAAGATAAAATTTTAAAGTGATATAAACAACTTATCACTATATTTATGTTAAGTTGCTAAATGGGAGGGTACATGAAAATGAAAATGGACATGTTAATAAGAAAACTGTTCAAACTGTAATATCATTACCGTTTGAACCTTTATGATTATTTTGAATGTCAAATAAACATTTCAAAGTGCAACTGCTGAATAGCACTTAATGAAATAGATCTATAAAAAAAAAAAAAAAAATTGGTACTCCTTAAGAAATATTTATTTCTACATTTCCAAATCTATTTCTAATGACGTATAATTTTCCTTATGGTAAAGGAAGACATCACATCTTATTTAATACCATTAAGTAATGAGTTGTCAACGAAGAAAAATGCAAACTCTTCGGTTATGCATAAGTTGATGAGGTTTACAGCTGGTTTGGACGATTGTTATATGTCTTTTCATAATGTATTGTATTTTACTATATTGTATTGTATCGTTTGATAAATATAATGTTTGAACATATTGTATCGTTTGCTGTTGTTTCATGATATCACACACCAGCAATATGAAGAATAAACTTGCAATATTATAAAGAAAAATTATAATACGGGATAAATTTATTATATAAAAAGGTAGGGTAAATGATACGAGGGTCGTAGAGCAGCTCGGCCTGCATGACCAAATTGTACCTGCATCTCAAGTCTTAACGACTTCAACATGGCTAGTTAAACAACAAAGGGGCAGATTCAAAATCTTGAGGAAGTACAACATGGAGCTCAACACCGAGAAATGTGCTTTCGGGGTCGGTTCGGGTAAATTCCTCGGCTTCATGGTGTCAAATAGGGGAATCCAAATCAACCCCGATAAGATTAAGGCCATCGAGGACATCAACGTCGTAGATTGTGTAAAAGTTGTACAAAGGCTAACCGAACGGATAGCTGCCTTGGGTAGATTCATTTCCAAGTCATCCGGAGCCACAAGTTTTTATCCTTACTCAAAAAGAAAAATGACTTCGCATGGACTCGAGAATGTCAACAGGCATTGGAGGAATTGAAGCGATACTTATCGAGCCCACCTCTGCTCTACACTCCGAAGGCAGATGAGAAGATTTACTTATACTTGGCCGTGTCCGAGATAGCGGTAAGTGGTGTCCTAGTTCGAGAAGAGCAAGGTACGCAGTTTCCTGTTTATTACGTATGTCGAACCTTAGGAGATGTTGAAACTAAGTATCCACATTAGAGAAATTGGCACTTGCATTGATAATCGCATCTAGAAAATTAAAGACAAATTTCCAATGTCACCCCATATGTGTGATAACCACTTATCCACTCTGTAATGTTTTGCACAGGCCCAAATTATCGGGCCGATTGGCCAAATGGGTCGTCGAACTCAGCAGGTACGATATCAAATATCAAGCCCGAAAGACCATCAAGTCTCAAATTTTGGCGGACTTCGTGGCCGATTTTGCACCAACCTCGTACCTGAAGTGGAAAAGGAACTTTTAGTAGAATCAGGTACATCATTGAGGGTATGGGCCCTCTTCACAGACGAAGCCTCGAATGTGAAAGGGTCCGGGTTCGGCATTGTTTTGAAATCGCCCACGGGTAGTATTATTTGACAATCCATTAAAACTTCAATATTGACTAACAATGAGACCGATTACAAGGCCATGATTGCAGGTCTCGAGCTAGCTAAAATCTTTGGGGTGGAAGTCGTCGAAGCTAAATGGACTCTATACTGGTAGTAAACCAGGTAAACGGAACCTTCGAAGTTCGAGGGGATAAGATGCATAGGTACTTAGACAAATTGTAGGTAACATTGCACCGTTTTAAAGGATGGACTCCACACCATATGCCTCGAGAACAAAACACCTAGGTCGATGCACTTGCCAATTTGGGATCATCGCTCGAAGAAGATGAGATCAGCTCGGGGACTATCGTCCAACTCTCGAGGTTTGTGATCGAGGAAGGACATGCTGAAATAAATTCTATGAGCCTAACCTAGTACTGGAGAAATAAATACATCGAGTACTTGAAGAATGGAAAGCTTCCACCGGATCCCAAAGAGTCGAGGTCCTTATGGACTAAAGCTATCCGTTTCACATTAGACGAAGACGAAACATTATACAAAAGAACGTTCAATGGTCCATTGGTGATATGCTTGGGGCTAGGGGATGCTGACTATGTTCTGCGATAAATCCATGAAGGTACTTGTGGAAACCATTCTGGCGCCGAGTCACTAGTTCGAAAGGTCGTCATAGCAGGATATTATTGGGATAGCATGGAAAAAGACTCTAAGGAGTTCGTTCGAAGATGCGATAAATGTCAAAGGTTTGCATCAATGATCCACCAGCCCGGCGAACAACTTCACTCGGTCCTATCCCCGTGGCCATTCGTGAAATGGGGAATAGACTTCGTCGGCCCTCTGCCATCGGCTCCAGGTAATGCTAAGTTCATTTTATTTATGACTGACTATTTCTATAAATGGGTTGAAGCACAGTCCTTCAAAAACGTTAGGGAGAAAGAAGTGATAGATTTCATATGGGATCACATCGCATGTCGATTTGGGATACCCGCAGAAATAGTATGTGATAATGTCAAACAGTTCATAGGCAGCAAAGTAACGAAATTACTCGAATATCACGGAATAAAGAAGATATTATCAACAGCGTATCACATGGGAACGGACATGCCGAGTCAACAAATAAGACTATCATCCAAAACTTGAAGAAAAGGCTAAACGAAGATAAAGGGAAGTGGAGGGAAATATTTCCCGAGGTCCTATGGGTGTATTGAACGACGTCGAAGTCCGGTACAGGAGAAACTCCGTTTTCCTTAGTGTATGGCGCCGAAGCCCTGATACTAGTAGAAGTCGGAGAGCCCAGCGCCAGGTTTTGACATGCAACCAAGGAATCAAACCACGAGGCCATGAATACCAGCCTCGAGTTGTTAGACGAAAAAAGAGAAGCTGCACTCGTTCGAATGACCACACAAAAGCAACGAATCAAAAGGTACTACAACCGGAGAACCAACCTTCGCTACTTCAGAGTTGCGGACTAAGTCCTAAGAAAAGTCACCATCAACACTCGAGATCCTACTAAAGAGAAACTCGACCCTAATTAGGAATGACCCTACCAAATCCTCGACATAGTCGGGAAAGGATCTTACGAACTCGGAACGATGAGCGGCGAACCACTGCCGAATAATTGGAACGTATCACTTCTTAAGCGATACTATTGCTAAGGTATGACTTTCTCTTTTCTTTCATTTTTATACATATCCGTAACTAACTCATTGCAGGAATTTGACCTAAGACATCGGGATCTCAGGTTTTAAAGTACGCGTTGCACTCATTTTCCCTTAGGTCGTTTTTTATCCCAAATGAGTTTTTCCGGCAAGGTTTTTAACAAGGCAAAAATTATGTGCTACCTGAGGATATTTTAACAGTATCCAATTCTTCTTTGCAATCATCCTCGAATACTGGGGGCATCACCCTTGGATGTTACGTGTTCGAGAAAAGTACCTCGTATCAATGGGTCTCGATAGGAAAAATTTTGTAGTGGGCCAAACGGTCGAATGAACCGTATCCATATTGATTAGCCGAGTCCCGACAACAATACATGTACGCATGTATAAATTATTCAAATAAGAATTCTCTCTTTTTCGAACATCTCGTGTCTCAAAGCAAATTCTCTACTATACAAATCGCATACTTACGATTTTGGTATGTTATGCAAAACTAATACTTGTGAAAAATGGCTCAAGAGCCACGTACTTCGAACACTCGAGGACTACGTACTCAAGTTATCTAAATTCGAAGTCACAAGATCTTAAATAGGCACTCCTCGATATATAGGCTAAGGCCAACATGCTCGGGGACTAACATTTCAAACAAGTTAGAAATGCTATCGGGAAATAAGTCCAAGAGACATACCCGAAGGTTACAACCACATTAAAGGCTACGACTATATTAAAGGCTACATCTAGAGTAACACGGCTCGGAGACGTCTGAATTCCACAATAAACAAAATTCCTTCAAATACTTTGAAAAACCGGTTAAAAAGGCTACCTTTGGCAAAGAAATTAAAAAGGGCTTTGATAAAATCAGACCTCGAATAACTAAAAGGATTTGATTATATCTGTCTTCGAAAAACCTCAAGGGATATTAAATTATCTTAACACAAACACGTTGAGACACAAAGAAAAATGGGGTTCCGATCATCGGACCCGCAAAAAACCCAATGGGTATAAAACCACATTTAAGTCATAAAGAAATTTTCACTAAGTCTTTTAGCCAAAAGGGGGAAAATAATAGCATAGGCCAAATTGGCCCAATCTAAAAGAGCCTAAGGGCCAATAAAATTTGAGTTTGAGACCATGTTGTCACTCGATTCAGACCCAAGGGTTCCGCTACCTCGAGCTCAAATAAAGTCAATTATCGCTTGAGGATTCACCGAAAAACCCTAAGGGGTATATTTCTGTAAGCTCAAAACTTACCCATCAAATAGAAGCCTAAGGGTTTACTTTATTCTAAAGTTCAAAATTCATTCGAGCTTGGATACAAAAATGATACGTCTATAGATTCGGTCAAGCCACCCGAGATAAAATCTCGAATGTATTTCTGAGCTCGGGGACTAACCCTCATCTATCTAAAAGGAAAACCTGAAGGTCCACTCCAAATTTGAACCAAGGTTCACTCGGTTACCCGTCACTTGGTGAAAATCTAAGGGTTGTTTTATTCTAAGTTCGGAACTTGCTCTCAAAGATAATATAGCCATGACATCGATAAAGCAATCCGAAATCGCGAACGTATCGTTAGCTCGAGGATTCGTATTGGAAACCTAAGGGTATGATTCAAGTTCGAAGCAGTGTTCGTTCAAGCTACAACAATTAAAATTTTCATAAGGCAAACTAGAATCTACCACAAATCAGAGGTAAACTTAAAAAAAAGGACTTGTTATTTACATAAAGTTTTTACAAGGTCCATACGGGGCCTTACTAAAAAATGATATAAAAGAAGAAAATACTAAAGGCCTAGTCCACCCCGGGAGCCACATCCTCGGAAGCGGCTTCTTCGGCAGCCTCGTCCCCATCTTCTCCGCCCTCGGACCCACTAGAGGAATCCTCTTCATCATAAAGCAAGGTTGCAAACTAAACCGCCAAAACTTTGGCGTCTTCAATGTCAGCTGAGAGGTCGAAGCCATGAGTGTGCACTTCCTAGAGAACCTCTCTCTGAGATTTCCGCCTAGCATGGTCGACATCACATGATAATCTAATTTCTGGAGTAGCGGATATCTCCTGTGCCCGAAGATTTGCAGCCTCGACATCAGCTCGATAAGAGGCCACAACGCCTCTTGCTCAGTCTTAGCCTTTGCAAGCTCGGTGGCCAACTTGGCCTCAACCTCCTCGATCCTCTGGGCTTGGCTAGGCTTTCCTCCTTCACACTTTGGAGCTGTCACTCGGCTACAGTCAGTTGGTCCTGAGTGCATCCTTCTCCGAGGTGAGACACTCCATATGCTATCTCCACCCCAGGGTTTCGGCCTCCTTCATCTTAGCTTCCTCTCGAAGCTGCTCCACCAGCTCACACTTATGCTAAACCTGCAAAACAAAAAAGTTAATTACCAGTAATCAAGTTAACACATAACAAGCTCTCAGGAAATTACGTTACCGTTCGATGAGTTCGATCTGATCTCGATGAGTTCCTGTGAGTTCATCTCGAAGGGTCATAATCTCCTATTTCTTTTCAACGTAGAGGAGTTTGAGGCCATCCCTCTCCTCCACGAGTTTCTTGAGCTCGACCTCACACCGGGATAGCTCAGCCCGAGATTTGGTAGATGCTTCTCGGTGGAGCACCATGGCTTGTACGCAAAGAAGAGAGTCAGGCTTGAAAAGACATGGAATAAACACAAGTGTAAATACGAAGAAATGGAACTTACTTGTTTCAGAAGACGCTGAGCCTCGTCGAAAACAAATGGTACATATGGATCGGTGAAAGTGCAAGAGGGGGGGGGGGGAATTGACTACTTTTAATTTTATTTTTTATAAGTTGACTAGTTTTGCAAGTAGTCTACTAGTTATGATGGCGAGATAATAAAGTAACAAAATATAAAAGCAGAAGTAAACTGCAGGAATTAAAGACACCAGAGTTTTATACTTGTTCGAATTCAATGTGAATCCTAGTCCAGTCCCCTTGGGTTGCAAGGGTGTTCTCTTTTGGTGATTGTGATTCTTGAGTACACAATGAGTGGTGTAGATTACACCGATGGCTCAGTTTCAATGACATTCGTTTCTCTTTGCTACAATGCCTCACCAGTGGTTTTCTCTCTTTTTTCTCTAACTTGTTACACAACAGATCTAGAGGAGCTACGATGTTTGTATGTAGTAGAAAAAAGAGAAGGTAATTGGTTCGATCAAAGTATGTGTTCTAAGATACAAGAACGAGTTTAAATACTTTGGGAAAGACTTGATTTCTGAAGATATTTGCCAACCCGAGAGATTTGATGACTTCCTTTGATGGCGCTGGATATCTTCCTAAAATCGTGGTCTTTCCAGATTTAGCATGTTTGATTGATTTACTTCCAGATCATAGATATTCTTGATTCCTTCAATCTAGCCTCAATTTATTCTGTCATTCTTCATTGATTCCTTCAATCTTGGATGCAATCCTTGATCTTGTCTGATTTATCCCTTCAATCTTGCGCGTGTTTCAGGAGTGCCTACACATAGAACAAATATATTATTTTTATAATGAAAATCAGTTATAACAATCTCCCCCTTTTTGATGATGACAAAATAATATATGTATAAACACCAGTTGACTTCCCTGTATTTTACTCCACCTCAGTAAGAGGCTCTAGTAGCCGACTGCTTCTAGGCTCTAGTAGTCGACTGTTCTAAAAGATCCATGACTCCATGACTCCCCCTCAGAAAATGCTATAGTCAACTTATTCTTCATGACTCCCCCTCAAGATATGCCGAGGTGCTACCTTGTATTTTAGTCAACTTGTTCTGCATTGTACATGTATTATTACATATATCCTTTCTCCCCCTTTTTGATATCAGCAAAGAGGGAATACAAGCCCAAACATGATTTATATCAGAATATGCTTGCAGAGTTATAGTTAGGGAAAAAAAGAAAAAGAAAAGTATCATCCATCGACTAGGCATCCAGTCCAAAAACATCATAATAGAAACAACAAAAACAAAAAAATTATCTTAAATTTCCACATTAACAGTGCAGAAAATATGTAAGAGTATTGCAAATCGCCTCCTTCATTTGATAAAAGCTAGAAGTGGCTGAAAGACTCATTCCATCAAACCTGTCATGAATCACCTTGAATGCCTTGACGACATTTTACCTTACCCTGAGAACTGCACTCAAAATTTGGACACATTAGACCCCGTCTCCTTGGAGATGGCATAAATGTCACCAACAATGAATTAAGTGGTAGAGAGAAGATCCTTGATTTTAGATAGTTGATTGGCAATGGCATGGAGCTTTTCAAAAATATAAGGATCACTTTGGCTAGGAAGGGACGCAGAAGGTTTGGATTTCGAATCGGTCTGAGCAGGCTTGACTTCACCCTCTTGTTTCTTAAATCATGAGCCCTTCATACACATATACCCCATACTCACAAACGCTTCGGAATTATAAGATTTTGAAACCAAGATGGAGGGATATTCAGAGATAGAAATATTGTGGGCTTCAAAAATGTGAGTAATGGCCATGCCATAAGGTGGACTAGTGGGATCTTTAACACTCTCAATCATAAAATTGATAACTGAGGAGGACAACATGATTTTGAGTTTAGTCACAAGACAATATATTAAAAAGGTGTACCTTAGAGAGAAAGTGGAGAAGGAAACGGTACGAGGAAGTAAAGAGGTTGCAACAATATGGGCTAGAACACGGGTTTCGAAACTCACATCACTAGGACCTAACTGGTTAGGAAGGGAATCAGAAGAACACTCAACAATGCACTTTTTAGCTTGATCAAAAGAAATTTCAAAATCATCAGGGCAGGAGTTTTTGAAAAGCATAGGAAAACCAGAACACTTGCACTGAAAAATTGAATCCAACATGGCACAATTAGGAACAATACGCTTTTCTAGCACTAAGGACTCCAACTTATCAGGCTTACTAGAGCGAAGATTTGCATAGAACATTCTTACTAGTGGTTTATAGACTTTGGGCGGAGGAACAGAGAAGAACTTTGACCATACTTGATAGACGAAGCTATCATTTACCTCACAATTTAGGGCTTCCATGACATCAATATTGACTACCCTCCCATAAGCAATAGGCTTGTCTTTCAAGGCGATAAAAGAAATCCCTATTTGGAGAATCCCATAAATTTAGGTCCAACTCTAGGGTACTCGATAGATTGATTTTGGATTTCTTTGGAGTGAACGAAACATGGGTTTCTTCCATAGGTCGTTTACCTAAAGATTTTTCTTCTAAGACGTGAGAATGGTCAGATAAGTCAGCCTGAGAAGAGGCAAAACCTTCAGAGTGGTCGGACCCTAGGTCTACTTGTTCTGGAGGTTGAGAGGGGGGTTTAGCTCTGGAGCGAGTGATTTTCCTAGTAGAAGCAGAGGGTTTTTTAGGATGTTTGGCCATTGAAGAGGATTTCTGTTTGAGAGGGTTTCTGAGAAGGGTTTCTAGACAAAGATGATGATAGGGATTGAAAAGAGGCTTCAACATTTAAAAAGGGTTTTCTGACGGTTGAGTGTAGACAAGTAAATGGTGTCAATTGATGAGACGCGATGATTTGGTTTCCTTCTTTGAACTCAGCAACTTATGTGAAAAGAGAGGAAAAGAGAGGCAAATCGGAGGCGCAAATTAATGATTACAGAAAGAAATAAAACATTAGGCATACATAGAACAATTAATGACACATTGGTCCTAAAATTTACGATTAATACAAATGATTCCAAGTAGTTCTCTTAATGAGTAAAGAGTTTGGTTCATTTACATACTCTAGCAATTACTTTTACCATCTTTTCTCATTTTTAGCGCTACATAGTAGATTTGTAAACAACTTCCCCCCCCCCCTTTTTATTAAGAGATCTTGTTACACTTCATATGAATTTTTTACATTTTTCATATAACTGAACAAATGGTGATGTATACGGTTGAAATTGGGTATGTCCGATTTCATAGACACGAGGAACTGCCTTGAGAGTAAGCTCATAATGGACCCGCCTCGAGCTCGATGGAAGAGTATGAAATGTGAAGACCGAAGTGTTCACTTAAGATTGAGACCGCACATGACCGACTTCGAGTAAGGCATAATAACGAAATGACGAGATATTAGCAACCAACCGAAGATCTCGGCCGAAATCCCAAAACAAATCGAATCAAGCGGTTATTGACACCAATCATGGGATTTATTTCTGTTATTAGAATTGTACCTTATTTAGGATTCCTATAATATATAATGAGAGACCCCATTCATTTGTAGGACATCACCATTCACTGATAAAAAATATACACGTTGCTCCATTTCTCTTACTATTCATTATTGTCCATTACTTTTCTTCATTGTTCTTATTATCCAACCTCGAGACCATCTTGAATCGAGGTCGATACACTGCTATCATTATGGTTTGGTTTATCTTATTGTTCAATTTATTCATTTGGTTCACTATTTATCAATTGGTATTGAATTATATCACGTATCTTTAAAACCACAATATAAGTTTAATTGTTACTCGAATTTTAGGGTAAACAGTTTGGCGCCCACAGTGGGGCTAAGGATAATAGTGATCGTTCAATACTGATTCTGGTAAAACACACTATTTTACGCTTGTTCTTGTCAAGAATTTTTGCTTTCAGGTCGAAACATGTCAAACTCACGAAACGCTTCCACACACGGTGACAATGGCCTCGGATTTCACGGAGAAAACGAAAATGTGATTGCTCCGGGAATCGAGGTGCCACAAGATGATCTTGGAGGAGTACCGCCCATTAACCTGATCGACGTCAGTTCCCACGTTGCTCTAAATGCGGACTTAGGCATAGATCTCGAGGGGAGTGTATGCAGAGAAGACCGATATGATGGCACAAGGAGAGGATACGAAAGAGTCAGTCTCCAAGTGATATTCGAAATGCTTCAGGCTCAACAAACTGCCATTAGTCAGTTACAAGATCAGCACAGAGCTCCAAACAGGGTCGAGCCGGAGATTACTTGCCGTACCGAGCCAGTATCGGAAAGATTGAGCGATAACACATCGGGGACCGATCTTGCTGTAATGAAAATGTTCGAGGAGCTCACCAAGATAATTGAATCAGGAGAGAAGAATATCGAAGCCAATGATAAAAAGGTGGAGACTTACAACTCTCGAGTTGACTAGATACCAGGGCACCACCAATCTTGAAATGAATGGATTCGAAGAAGTTTGTGCAAAAACCCTTCCCTCCGAGTGAGGATCTGAAGCCCATTCCAAAGAAGTTTCGTATGCCTGACATACCCTAATATAACAGGACCACTGACTCCAATGAGCATGTTACCTCTTACACATGCGCCATTAAGGGTAATGATTTGGAGGACGACGAGATCGAGTATGTGCTGTTGAAAAAGTTCGAAGAGACCATGTCGAAGGGAGAAATGATTTGGTATCACAACCTGCCACCAAATTCCATAGATTCATTTGCCATGTTGGCGGAGTCTTTTGTAAAAATGCACGCCAGGGCCATAAAGGTCGCAACAAGGAAATCGGACCTCTTCAAGGTAAGACAACGGGATAATGAGATACTGAGGGAGTTCGTGTCCCGATTTCAAATGGACCGCATGGAGTTGCCACCGGTCACGAATGATTGAGCCGTTCAAGCTTTCACCCAAGGGTTGAATAAATGGAGTTCGATAGCGTCACGTCAGTTGAAACAAAATTTTATCGAGTATCCGATTGTAACTTAGGTAGATATACATAATTGGTGTAAATCGATGATCAGGGTCGAGGACGAACGATTAGGAGCTCCATATGGTTCAGTATATCCAAACAGGTGGACATGCGAAAATCAGAGAGACGTCGATAGAGAGCCAAGGTCGAATAAAGACCGGCACCAACCATATATTGCCGATCGAAGGAACAACGGTCTGGGGCGCAATTCCACCCGAAACGATCGAAGAGGTGATTAAAATATTTGAAGAACAAATAGGTAAGTCAATGGAAGTTTATATTGACAACTTGCTAGTTAAGTCCCTACGCGCAGAGGAACATTTGGCTCACTTGCATGAGACGTTCGAAATCTTAAGGAAAGATAACATGAAGCTCAACCCCGAGAAATGTGCTTTCGGGGTCGGTTTGGGAAAATTTCTTGGCTTCATGGTATCGAACCGGGGGATCGAGATCAACCCTGATAATATCAAGGCCATAAAAGACATCACTATTGTGGACATAGTAAAGAACGTACAAAGGGTCACTGGACATATAAATGCCTTGGGCCGATTCATCTCGAGGTCATCGGATCGATGCCACAAGTTTTTCTCTCTACTCAAAAAGAAGAACGACTTCGCCTGGACTCCGGAGTGTCAACAGGCATTTGAAGAATTGAAACGATACTTATCGAGCCCACCACTGCTTCACACTCCGAAGGCATATGAGAAACTTTACTTGTACTTGGCAGTATCCAAAATCGCGGTATGTGGTGTCCTAGTTCGAGAAGAGCAAGGTACGCAGTTCCCTGTTTATTATGTAAGTCGAACCTTAGGAGAAGCAGAGACTAGGTATAAGCACTTAGAGAAATTGGCATTTGTACTAATAAGCGCATATAGAAAGTTAAAACCATATTTTCAATGTCACCCCATATGTGTGTTGATCCCAATTTTTCCCTATATTATTTTCAAAAGCATATATATACCTCCAAAACTATGCATTAGCACCCATTAATATTTTTTCCATAATTTCTGCACTTTTTAAGGATTTTTAATTAATTCATCCCAGTATTTTTATTATATAAATAATTAATAATTATATTATAAATGACTTTATAACAATTTCATGGCTTAATTTTACTATTTATATATATACTAAGCTTTAATTATTTCAAAAATAGCCACATTTACATTTTTCGGGTTACAATTACAATAACTTTGCAATTACACCCCATGTATGCATTATTACATTATTTTACCAGAAAATAGCTTTTTGTATTTTTAAAATATTGAGTAATTGTTTTAAAATATTTTTAGGCATGAAAATCACTTTTTACAAATTGTTAATTATTTTTACAAATTATGTTATCAATTAATTAGGTATTTAACAAATAGCCTTTTTTAATTCCTTTTATTTTTGGACCTAACCCATTATACTAGCCCAAACCCTTTAAATACCAGCCCAATGCAACCCCTAAGCCCAATCTGCCTACCCGACCCAATAAACCCTTCTCTAATCGTGATCGTTGATCTTTTTGATCAACAGTCTACATTAGTACTTACCTTTTAAATCCTAAACCAACCGTAACCCCTTTCATTCTCTCCCTTCCGCCGTCACTGATTCCCCCAGCTCTCTATTCTCTCTCGTCCACCCTAAACCCTAATCGCCGTCACCGGCAAAAAAGCTCCCGTCTATGGAGTTCCAGTGTATTCTCCGACCACTACCGGCCTTCTATACCTCCTGGTTGTTTGATCACATGGATCCTTAAAAGAATCTCAAGGAGATTCTACTTGGTTTTTGCCCGAAATGTGTTTATAGGCCTGTCTATGGCCTTTCTCGTTTGTGAGTACTGATTTTCTCCTATTTTTAGTTCGAATCTATGGCTTGTAATCGAGTTTCTTTCATATTTGTTGCTTTTGAAAACCCTAGTTCTAAGAGCGCTTGAATCTGATCAGATCTTTGTAGATCTGAAACGATTCGAGTATTATTGGTGTTTTTCCCTCGAAAATATTCTGCTTTGGCTAACTATTTCGATTTCATCTACTTCTTCTTAAATTAGGGTTCATCCCAGGTTTTCTTCAATTTTTTTTTTTACTTTCAAGTGTTTAAACTAATGGTTTCTTTACTAGCTTGATTGATTCTCGT
>MDKH01240425.1:0-32962 GCA_005239495.1 Nicotiana undulata
TATATATATATATATATATATATATATATTCAGATGTTGAAAAACAAACAGTCTTAATCATTCTTCAGATCTGCATACCACATCTTAATATTCAGACATGCATTCAGATTCAGACAGCTTAATCTTTAAAAAAAACGAGGCCTAAGAATGCCAAATGTTGTACATACATGTTGTATGTCAGTAGTTGTCAGAATGGATAACAGTGATGTGGCAATGTAGGATATCGATAAGAATCCCCAAGAGACCGATTTTCGTGTTATAATTGTCTCTGGGTCGTGCACAAAATCGGTCTATCTGTGAGCTGGCTCTGATGTTCTATTTAGTTATTCTAAGTGTTCTATATCCAAACACACCCTAGTATATTGCTCTTTCTCTTCTTTTTGTGCTGCTGCTACTCATGTTGTAAAGGGGCATCGAAGATTGCTTTTCTTTCTGGGCTATGTACAGTCATGGCATTGAGAGATGCATGTTGTTGTTGATCTGCTGTTTCTGTTGCTGTTGCTACTACCGTTCTTTTGTTCTCGTTGCTATGTGGCTGTGTTAACACCCAAACAGCAAAGATCATACTAAAAATAATTGTAAAAGTGAAAATTTTGAGACTGATATGATTCTTGGCAAATGGAAGTTAATTAGAAGGGGTTGGGTATTTTAATTTATACATAAACGGGTAGAAAACATGCCAATTGTGATGTAGGGATTTCTGATTTCAAAGGATTTTAGCATTTTCTACCCTTATCCACTGGTTGTTGATATACATTATATGTTCATTTTATATATTAGTTTGAATAACCTTTACATTTATTAGCAATGCGAAGTTTAATAAGAAGATGGTTTGTTGTTTGATAAGGAGATGGTTTCTTTTGACATAGATTGAAAATTCTTAGAATTTTGAGAGTAGTTGGATATAACATGTAATGACCCGGCCGGTCGTTTCGTGAGATTAGTCCCATTTTCCCTATTTCTGCTTCGTTTTGTGTTTTTAGCTCATTTATGTTGTATTGGGTCGGTTGGTTCGGGTTCGGAGTGGTTGTGGAGAGAAATGAGACACTTAGTCTCTTAAGTTGGCTTAATAGTTGGAAAAGTCAACTGGAAGTTGACTTATATGTAAATGATCTCAGAATGTGGTTTTTATAGCTCGGATAGCTTCGTTAGGTGATTTGGGACTTCGGAGTGTGTTCGGAATATTTTTCGGAGGCCCGAAGTAGAATTAGGATTGAATTGGCGAAATAGGATTTTTGGCGATTTCTGGTCGGCAGTGGAAAATTAGCTATCAGGGTCGGAATGGAATTCCGGAAGTTGAAACGAATTCGTAGGGTCATTTGGGATGTGTGTGCAAATTTTCGGGTCATTCAGACTTGGTTTGGGTGGTTTTGGCATCGTTAGCGAATTTCGGAAGTTTAGAAATCCTTAGACTTGAATTATGGATTAATTTGGTGTTTTTATGTTATTTTGAGTGTTTTGAGGGTTCGACTAGGTTCGGGGGATGATATATGACTTGTTGGTATTATTGGTTGAGGTCCCGAGGGGCTCGGGATGATTTCGGATGGCCGTCAGGGAGTTTGAAAGTTAAGAGAGGTTGTTGGTGCATTGTGTTTCTGGTGTTCCACACCTGCGGAAGGGGGATCACAGGTGCGGTCACCACAGATGCGGCTAGGCGTCGCAGGTGCGGAAATTGGCAAGGCTGGGCTAAATCACAGATGCGAAAGGAATACCGCACCTGCGTCTCCGTAAAAAAACCTTATCATCAGCACTATCCTCCAAAATGACGGGTGAACCTGTGCCAGGGTAACCCGATATCTCCTACAAAAGTAGAGCACGACTCTGTCAAGAAGTCCCAACGTAAAGGGGTACGTATACACGTTCGAAAACCCCTCTACATGGGCCATGATATCCTCTTCCAGGGAAGGTACTTGCATTACCACCTCTTCTCCCCATCTGTAGTCTCTCCTCACTACTTTGAGATGTTTTTCTCCTATTGACAGGTTGAACCTCGATGCATGCTCCCGATGGCCCCGAACATTGGGAGGTCGCTCTAACGTGAAGTCCCTCCTCGAGACGAAGCAGCTCGAGGTTTGTTCGCCTAACACCGGCGGTGTACCACCGACTGGGCAAGAAGCAGAGGTAGAACTATCTTCTTCTTGGTGAGCGGATTTTTGCGTAGTAGCCATAACTACTTTGGCACAAGGAGAAGGAGATGAAAACTCAAGCGGAAACTTTAAACTAAAATGTTAGAAGAATTGGTGCGAGGGAAAAAAGCTTTATAAAAAGGATAACAAATCAAAATGGAAAAGTCCTCAAATGGATAGAAAGCCAATACATATATAGAGAAAGCGACGATTGTTTTCCTACTTTGAAGGCCAATTAGTTCATACCATGCCATTACCACTTTTGGGGAAGTGTACCGGTGGGACCACCTCGGTCACTTCACCATCATGTCATATGAATGACATTGTCATGCAGCGTTCGAGGGATCAAGATCCTCATGTCAATCTAGCCTCGAGATGGTGCCCAATCCCGAGGATCCCTGTCTCTACAAAAATAGGCTCTAAAAGAGCTATCAATCAAGCCTCAAGATGGTGCCCGATCTCGAGGATCTCTATTACTATAATTATGGGCTCTAAGGAGCCATCAATATCAATCTAACCTCGAGATGGTTCCCAATCTCGAGGATCTCTGTTATTATAATGGGCTTTGAGAAGCCATCCATATCAGTCTAGCCTCAAGATGGTGCCCGATCTAGAGGATCTCTATTACTGAAAATATGGGTCCTAAAAGAGCCACCAATCTAGCCTCGAGATGGTGCCCGATCTCGAGGATCTCTGTTATTATAATGGGCTTTGAGAAGCCATCAATATCAGTCTAGCCTCAAGATGGTGCCCGATCTAGAGGATCTCTATTACTGAAAATATGGGTCCTAAAAGAGCCACCAATCTAGCCTCGAGATGGTGCCCGATCTCGAGGATCTCTGTTGCTACAAGTATAAGCTCTAAAAAGAGTTATCAAGATCCACATATCGATCTAGCCCCGAGATGGTTCCCAATCTCGAGGGCCTCTATTGTTCCAAGTATGGGCTGTAAAGAGCCAACATCAAAATTCAACAGATTGTCTTTGCATTGAAAAATAAAAGACTTGAAGCAAAAAAAAAAAAACTTTTGCATTCACAAAAATATATTTACAGAAGTATCATTACAAAGATCCTCCGAGGAGCCTATTCACAAAAAGAAAGAAAACAAAAAGCAAAAATAGTGGGCAAGTCTACTCCTCGCCCCCACTACTATATGAGCCGCTACCGGAATCTCTATCGGGGCCCTCGTCCTAGGAAGTTGATAGTGAGGATTCTTCTTCTAAGGTCTTGGCCTTCTCGATCTCAGTAGAGAGATCGGAACCTTTGGCGCTTGCTTCTTCGAGGTCTTGCCTCCTAGCTTGTGAACGAGCATGGGCAATGGCCCGAGCCAGTTTTAGCCCGGCCTCCTCGGATATCTCCCTATCCCGATCGTTGCTGGCAGCAGCATCTCTTTTATATGAAGCCACATACTCGTCGGCCTCATAATTGGCCGCAGATAATGAAGTGACTCCGAAGAAGATCCTGGGTCGAGGTCAACTCTACCCGCAAAAGGTCCCTCTCCGAGGCCACGACCTCTTTCTACCTCTTCAGCTCAAGGATCTCTGTGTCCTTGGCCGCAACCTCTTCTGAATGTTGCCCCACCAGGGCATTCTTTTGCTCGATCTGCAAAGACGAATCAAGTTAGTAAGAACCAACTTATGAGAATAAGGGAATGAACTCAGGAGTGCCATCGTACCTACTCTGCAAAGCTGGTTTGCTCCTGATGCACTCCCTCCATACTAGTCCCAAGCTCGTTCAACTCCTCTTCCTTTCAGGCGGAGGAGGCCTTCAATTCATTCAGCTCCGAGGTGAGCTTCTCAAGCTCCTCCTCGCGGAAAGTTAGTTTGTCTTCAAGCTTGGATAAGGCCTTATCGTATAGCTTCTTGACCTACAGCAAAGTAGGGAAGTTAGAAAAGCAAGGGTAAAAATCTAAAGCACAATTGGTATGTCAAAGAAAATTACCTGTTTTTGAAGCCTCTTGGCCTCCTCGAGGGCGAAGGGGGAATCAAGGTCGGTGTCCTCCTCGAGGCCGACGAAGTAATCTTTGAATGTATCGTCCTCTCCCTGAGAGGCCCTCACATTGGCAGTGCCCCTGTTCTGCGCATCCCTTATTTCCCCTGGGGAAAATGAAGGGCCCAAATCAAAGACGCCCATGGCATCAATCTCTATCGGAGTTTCTACTTGGCCCCGAAATATTTCAGATTTAGGCCCTACGAACTTTACAGCTGAGGATTTGCCGGCATGGAATGTACCATGTCCAATTTGAGGCTTGCGACTGCACCCGAAACATCCTCGAGGTTGGACCACATCAGCCACCTCCAATTCAGAGGCCCCATGCTCAACAGGTTTTGGAGCATCAACACTCCATCTTACCCTTTGTACCAAAGAGCGTTCATCATCATCATCTTCGTATGTGGTACAAAGACTCGCCGCAGCAACCGACGTTAAGACCGTGGCATCAGTCTTAGGCTTGTGGACCTTGGGCTTCTTTGATTTTAGAGACTCAGTCGACGTCTCCTTTTTCCTCTTCTTACCCTTATCGAGCTTTGAAACCTCTTTTTCACCGAGAGGAGGTGGTCTCATCAATATGCCTTCCCTGAGGCCTGCATAGGCATGATATATCAAACTTACAATCACAGCAGAATACTCATATGAAATTTGGCAACGACAGCAAGAAAGGCTTAATGTGGTTTTTGGCCTGCCACTGCGTTTTGGTCAAATCACGCCAAGCGTGCTTGTTGTGTGGAAAGGTGGAATCTAATTGCTTGATCCACACTGGTAGGTTCTGAACCGCGCCGGGGAACCAAATGGTTGTTGCATAATCAAAAGAAATCAATTCAGAAGAAGAAAAAGGGGCAGTAAAGTATGCTCGATGTAGTGTTACTTACGCTTCATGTTCCATTCCTCTGTGAATGGCATCCTATCATCAAGGATGATGTCCGAGGTTATTACTCTGATAAATCGGCTCATCTACCCCCAGTCTTTGTCTTCATCGATGCTCACAAAGAACGTCTTCGCAGACCGATGTTGTAGCTTAATTAAACCCCCTTGGAAGAGACGGGGGCTATACAACCTTATCAAATGGTCGAGGGTGAAGGCCATTCCCTCGACCCGGTTGGAAAACTATCAGAGCATATATACAATCCTCCAGGAGGAAGGATATATCTGACCGAGTGTCACTCGGTTCTGGTGGAAAAAGTCAAGAATCACTGTGTCTATCGGTGAGGAAGAAGATTCTACGGGACCTAGAGTGAAAGGGTATGTGTATACGCTGAGGAAGCCAGCTTTGTGTGTCACTATGCTTTCCTCAGCTTCGGGGATTTCTATTGTACTACCTCCCCCCAGCGGCATTCCATTTTTACTATCTCCACCTTGGTTACCACACTGATGTACCGAGACATGGGCTGGCATCGGCCTGGTGTAGAAAGAGGTCTATCAATGGTAAAGTCAGAGATCGTATCGAAAGGGCCTAGAATACATTGCTCGATACTTGGAGGTGTTTTTGGTTTGCCCTTGGACGGGCATGAAGAAGAAGTGGTGCCCTTTTTCTGGAGTACCGTTTTAGAAGTTTTTGCCATAACTGTAACAAAGTTTCTAAGAAAGGAGATGAAGAAGAAAGCACAAAGACAAGATGAATGAAGAAGATGATGAACTTAGCTCTAAAGACTTGAGGATGTTGTAAAAGTATGAATGGCAAACACTTGAGGTATTTATAGAAACCATTTGGGCAAGGTTTGAGGAGCTGAAAAGTCGAACCAAAACGGTTTGTGGGCTTCTCGATAGTCGTATTGATGGAGACCTCTACGCAGCCTTTGAGTCACGTCATTTAATGCTCTAACGAGGCTGATGTCATGATGGAAGTATCGAAGAGACGAGAGTTCAAGACCGTTTCTGTCACGACCCGAATTCCCACCATCGAGACTGTGATGGCGCCTAACGCTGCACTTGCTTGGCAAGCCAACATTAGAAGTTTGCGACATAATAATATTACATAATACTGAGAACTACTACAACTCCACACAAAATAATTAAAGTAAGGAAACGTAACTTGCATAATAATATTGCGCATGTGAAAACTTTATGTCTAGCTACCCAGGGTTTGGAGTCACAACTCACGACTACTAAGAATTTACTACAAGTATTTGGCTGAAAGAAAATGTATAACTGTTTGTGAACTAAATAAAACAGGTATGAATAATAGGGAAGACACTTCAAGAATCTGTGGGCATCGACAGATCTACCTCGGGTCTCCGTGTGAAAGTCAGCTTCAACTCGAAATCAGCTCAGGCCTATACCTGGATCTGCACAGAAAGTGCAGAGTGCAGTATCAGTACAACCGACCCCATGTACTGGTAAGTGTCAAGCCTAACCTCGGCGAAGTAGTGATGAGCCTAGGACAGGACACCACATAAAACCTGAACAGTATAATCATGCTAGTGGCAATAATAGTAAATACAGAAATAAAAGAGAACACAACGGGCAGGGGGCATACAATAGGAGATTTTAATATGAGGGGTGAGAATAACGGAAAGACAAAAATAAACGGTAATCGGTAAACAATTTAAGCAATTAAAAAAGATAAGAAAACTACACGGCATCACCCTTTGTGCTTTTACTCTCAACCTCACCAAATAATAAATAAGAATGCACGGTATCACACCATTTGTGCTTTTACTCTCAAACTCACAATATAAATAAAGCATGCACGGCATCACCCTTCGTGTTTTACACTCTTCCTCACAATATAAATAAACCATGCACGTTATCATCTTTCGTGCTTTACACTCTTCCTCACAATATTAATAAATTATGCATGGCATCACCCTTCATGCTTTTCCTCACAGTAGAATTAAATCATTCATGGCATCACCCTTCGTGCTTTACACTCTTCCTCACAATAGAATTCAATCATGCACGGCATCACCCTTCGTGCTTTATACTCTTCCTCACAAAAGAAATAAATCAATAACAACGGATAGAGAGAAAATTCACAAAGAAATCAATATTTCATCAATGATTACTTTCACAATTTAACATATCAACCTTGAATCAATATTCACAATTTTATTAACCTCGGTAGAACCGGATACAATTCTCCCAGCATTTCAATAGCAACAATAAGCATGGAAAACAAGATTTAAGACTACGAAATTGCAAGAATGGGATTCCACTCGAATTCTATGACTCAACTACAACGCATAGGTGCTTGTCACCTCACCTATACATCGTATTCAACAACAAAACACATAGCAAATAGACGACAATACCTAATCCCTCAAACTAAGGTTAGCCACAACACTTACCTCGCTTTGCAACCAATTCAAGATTACAATAAACCTTAGCCTCGCGAATCCATGTCTAAAGGCTTCAAATCTAGTTACAAACAGTTCAATATACTCAATACAAATTTTTAGGAATTAATTCCATATGAATTTACAAATTTTTCAGATTAAAATCTGAAAATTAACTTACACATTTCCCGTGGGGACCATGTCTCGAAATCCAACGAAACTCACAAAATCCGAATATTCGTTGCGATATGAGTTCAACCATTCAAAAATTATCGAATTCCGACATCGGATTGGCTTTCAAATCTTAAATTCGTTTTTTGGAAGATTTGATAAAAATCTATTTTTTCTTCAATAAATTCACGGATTCATGATATAAATGAGTATGGAATCATGATCTATAAATGATGTAGGATAAAGAACACTTACCTCATTCAAATTTGTGAAAATCCCTCTGAAAATCGCCCAAACCGAGCTCCCCCAACTCTATTTTTTTTCAAAAATGGCCAAAAACCCCCGTTTTATAGAGTTTTACGCTTCGGGCACCACAGGTGGTTCCGGGCGCTGCCTGTGGCGCTGATTCCAGTAGAAAAATAAGTCCCGGTGCCTTGAATAGCGCCCCGCGCTACCCTGGGCACTGGCGATGGGAAATTATTTTCCCCGTCATGGAAATGTGCATAACTCTCTCCTATGATGTCTGAATTCGACGATTCTTTTTGCTATGGCTCCAAAATTTCAATACGGATCTAATGCGTTGATCAAAACTGAATTTGGAGCTCATTTTATTAATGTGATACAACTTATTCTTGAAGAAACGACGTCGAAACATTCTTGAAATGTCCAAGTTAAATTCTGTTAACCATCCGAACTCCACCCGAGGCCCTCGGGACCCAACCAAATATATCAACAAGTCCTAAAAAATCACATGGACTTACTCGGGGTTTCAAATCATTCCAAGCAATGTCGAACTATAATTCACACCTCGATTCGGACATATGAGCTTCAAACTTTTCAATTTACGAAGCTTGTGCCGAAACATATCAAATGAATCCTGAACCACTTCAAATTTGGCACACAAGTCATAATTGACATAACGGAGCTATTAAAATTTTCGGAATCTCAATCCGAGTCCGATATCAATAAAGTCAAATCCGTGGTCAAACTTTGGAACATTTAGCCTTTAGATTTCTAGTTTTTGTTAAATGGCTATAACTTGAGCTAAGGGCCTCCAGATTGGATTCCAGGAATACGCCCAAGTCCTAAATCACGATACAGACCTACTGGAACTATAAAAATACTAATCCGGGTCCGTTTTCTCAGAATGTTGACTGAAGTCAACTCAAATGATTATGAAAGCTCTATTTCACATTTTAATCCACTTTTTCACATAAAAACTTTATACGGATTGCACACACAAGTCGAAGAATGATAAGTATTGCTTTTCAAGGTCTTATAACACACAAATGATTATTAAATTTAAAGATGACATTTTGGGTCATCACAGTTGTATTGGTAAAAAAGAGCTTCACACGTGTAATAACTGTGATGACTCAACAATCTACGTGGAACAATGAAAATATGACAACTGGACGAAACTTCATGGAGAGGTACGAGGCAAAGAGGCACGGAATAGCATACACATAGGAGAATCAGGTACGAGAATCTTAACCTAATTAAGGAGATGAAGAGGCACGGGCAAGATGAATCCAGGCAGAATATAGGGCAGATTCGGAGTTCTTCAATTAATGAGCCAAACGTTACACAACCTTCACACAACAGTTACAGTTAATCATTGTAATGTTACAGTAATGCCATTATTAGTCATTAATGCTCAATTATTGAAAAGGGAAAATGGTATATTAAGAAATTCCCTTTATAAGTGAGTAAAATATAACTTGTAAGAACACATTCGAACCGCTACTGCAATATACTTACTTTTTGTGCATTTTACTGCTTTCCAATTACAAATTTACTTGTAATCATTAGTTTATTCTCTGGTTATTAGAAACCCGTGTTCTTCCTAAAATAACTTTGGCAAAGAATCCAATTATTTGGTTAAACAAATTGGTTCCGTTACCGAAATATGATAATCTTTGTTTACTTTCAAATTACATTCTCTGAATTATGTCGAACGCCAATGACAATAATCAACAGAGAATTGGAACTCTAGTTCCATCACCTTTAGGAACCCCACGGGGCTCAAGGGAGAATTCCCCATACAGATCCACGGCTCAAAACAATAATAACAACGCAAATGAACAAACAAGAGAACAAGATCAGGTGAAGCAAATGGTTGGTGAATACGTGACTCAAGCTTTACAAGCTTTTATGAGAGGATTACCAGCTGCATCACCTGCACCACCTCCTAACAACACCGCAACTATGGAAAACCCACAATCTGGGTTAGAAAACTCAGGAAGCAGAGGTGCTCTAAATGAGTCCCTTGAAGCGAGACCAGGTATGTCCAATAACCCAGAGTTACAATCTTTATTACTAACCTTACAGAAACAGGTGAAGGAACAGAACGATCGGATTGAGAAAATCCCTGGAGTACCACCTGTCATTAAAGGCCTTGATGTTGATAGATATTCTCAACAACCTTGGAAGCCAAGTGCAGCACCCTTACCTATCCCTAAGAAGTTCAAAATGTCTGACATTCCCAAGTATGATGGGACAACCGATCCTCGTGATTATGTAAGTGCTTTTACCACCGGAGTAAAAGGCAACTACCTCACTAAACAAGAAATTGAGTCGGTCCTAGTCAAAAATTTCGGAGAAACACTCACCAAAGGAGCAGTAACATGGTATTCCCTTTTACCCGAAAATTCTATTGAATCTTTTGCTGAGCTTGCAGATTCTTTTATAAAAGCGCATTCCGGTGCGCAAAAAGTCGAAAAAAGAATGGAAGACATATTCAAAATAAAACAAGGAGACGCGGAGTTGCTTCGTGAATTTGTAGACAGGTTTCAACGAGAAAGAATGTTGCTACCAAGGGTACCTGACAATTGGGTAGCCATGGCATTTGCAAGCAATTTAAATGATAGGAGTTCCGAAGCCACGAGAAGACTCAAGGAAAGCTTGAGGGAATTCCCAGCCACAACATGGAACGACGTCTATAACAGGTATAATACTAAGCTACGAATAGAAGAAGATACCATTGCTCAATCAAAAGCTGAACATCGAACCAAATCCAGACACTGCGAGTCAGAAAAAAGGACAGGTAAAAATAGGTATGATCCTTATATGGGACCTTTGGGACAAGAAAATCGTCCTAGGTTCGAAAATGCCCGGTCAGAATATAGACCATCAAACAGAGATACGGGCTCATCCTCATCAAGATCCAGAAAGGATCGCGATGAATGAAGCAGAGGTAGTACAAGAGTTGGAGACCACTACTTCAATGTAAGTACTTCTGAACTAATCACAGTACTGAGAAATATGGGCGATAAAGTCCGATGGCCCAAAGAAATGACGTCAAACCCAAATAGAAGGAATCCAAACTTCTGGTGTGAATTCCATATTGATCATGGGCACAGAACTTCGGATTGCAGATTTTTGCAAGGTGGGTAGAACAATTATTAAAACAGGGCTATCTAACAGAATTGTTTAGTGAAAAAGGTAAGCAGGCATATATGAAGAACAGGCAGGAGCACCCAAAACCACCATCTCCAAAACGAACGATCAACGTGATACATGGGGGTGAGGAGGTGAACAGAGTAATCTATAAAAGAACCACAAAATTCACAATTACACAGGGGAAGTGGATTCGTGAAGACTTTGAAGCAGACAATATATCATTCGACGATGTAGATATCAACGGATTAATGCTTCCACACAACGACGCACTGGTAATATCCCTACTTATACATGACACTAACGTAAAAAGAGTGTTGATTGATCCAGGTAGCTCAGTCAAAATTATTTTATCGAGAGTTGTGGAAGAAATGCTAATGGGAGATCAAGTAATCCCAAAAGCTCGAGCCTTATCTAGGTTTAAAAACTCTACTGTCATAACAAAAGGGGAAATTGAGCTTAGCACCTATGCAGAGGGAGTAATCAAAAATACTAGATTCCAAGTCATTGACATGGCCTATAACGTAATCATGGGGAGACCATGGATCCATGACATGAAAGTTGTTCCGTCTACCTTACATCAGGTAATTAAGTTCCCTTCCAAATAGGGAATTCAATAGATTCGAGGTGATCAGCAAACCTCAAGGAATATAAATTCTGTAGCATACTCTAACAAAAATGAAGAAGTGGAGAAATCAAAAGATGAAAATTTCATTCAAATAGGTACGGAAACAACTGTTGTACAAACAGATACAGAAACAACTATTGTTCAAACAGGTACAGGAGAAACTATTGTTCAAATAGGTGTGGAAGAAGGTAATCACGAGAAGGTGAACCAAGTCACCTCTGAAGAAGTATCAAAACATGTAGACATGGATTCCAGACCTGATGTCATTCATGAACCAGAAGAGGACGATCATATCAAAACGACTACGGAGGAACTCGAAGCTATTCCACTATTTGAGCTAAAGCCCGAACAAAAAGTCCACATAGGCACAAGGCTGAACCCCAGCAGAAGAGGTAAGTTAATTGAATATTTAATGGCTAACGCGTATTGCTTTGCTTGGTCCCACTCAAACATGACAGGTATTCCTCCGGAAGTGATGACTCATAAATTAAATGAAGATCCATCATTCGTGCCTGTCAAGCAAAAGAAAAGAAAGCAAGGACCATTCAAGAACCAAGTGATCGACGAAGAGGTACAGAAACTCTTGAAAATTGGTTCGATACGTGAGGTAAAATATCCTAATTGGTTAGCAAATACCGTAGTGGTGCCCAAAAAGAATGGCAAATGAAGGGTATGCGTAGACTACACTGACTTAAATAAAGCATGCCCTAAAGATTTATTTCCATTACCGCACATAGATCAAATGATTGATGCCACTACAGGTCATGAATTATTAAGCTTTCTAGATGCATATTCTGGTTATAATCAGATTAAAATGGATCCATCAGATGAGGAAAAAACATTCTTTATTACAAACAGGGGGACTTATTGTTACAAGGTCATGCCTTTTGGCCTGAAAAATGCTGGAGCCACATATCAAAGGCTGGTGACCAAGATGTTCCAAGAACATCTGGGAAAAATAATGGAGGTGTACATTGATGACATGCTGGTAAAATCAATGCAAGCGAAAGATCACTTTCAACATCTTTCAATTGCCTTCGAAATCCTGCTCAGGTATAACATGAAATTAAATCCGGAAAAATGCGCCTTTGGCGTAGAATCGGGTAAGTTTTTGGGTCCTTGTATCAAATAGAGGAATAGAGGTAAATCCTCCTCAAATTAAAGCTATTGATGAGATACCTAATGTACTTACGAGCAAAAAAGAAGTTCAACGACTAATAGGAAGAATTGCAGCTTTAGGAAGATTTATTTCCAGGTCTTCGGAGAAGAGTTTTAAATTCTTCTCAGTTCTTAAAAAGCATAATCAGTTTGAATGGACTGAGGAATGTCAACAGGCTCTCAAGGATCTGAAGGCATATCTATCAAAAACCTCGTTGCTATCTAAGACAAAAGAGGGGGAGAGGTTGTATGTCTATTCGCAGTTGCAGAAATTGCTGTAAGTGCAGTACTGGTAAGAGAAGACAAAGGTAAACAGTCTCCAATTTGATATGTAAGCAAGTCTTTATTAGATGCTGAAACTAGATACCCACATCTAGAAAAATTATCATTAGCTCTAATCATGGCGGCTAGAATTTAAGGCCATACTTTCAATGTCATCCAATCACTGTTGTGACTTCATACCCGTTGAGAAATATTCTAAATAAACAAGAACTATCAGGAAGATTAGCTAAATGGTCAATAGAATTAAGCGAGCATGGCATAATATATCAGCCTAGGACTGCAGTAAAGTCTCAAATTTTAGTTGATTTCGTTGTTGATTTTAATACTAGCATAATCCCTAAAGTGGAAAAAGAATTACAACTCTAGAATGGGGCTAATCCAGGAATATGGACCCTATTTACTGACGGCTCCACTAATGTAAAAGAAGCTAGTTTGGGAATTGTTCTAATATCACCTACGGGTGAAAAGATACGACGAGCTATTAAATGTTATCCCATAACTAACAATGAAGCAGAGTACGAAGTTGTCATTGCAGGTCTTGAATTGGCACGGGAGCTCTTAATCGAGCAAATCGTGATCAAAAGTGACTCTCAACTAGTGGTGAACCAGATGCAGGGGACTTACACCGCTAGAAAGGCTCGAATGCAACAATACCTGGAAAAGGCACGAGATCTGGTAAGACAATTCTAGTCGTGGAAAGTTATGCAAATACCAGGGAAGAAAATGCAGAAGCGGATGCATTATCTAACCTCGCAGCAATTGCGGAAGTGACAAATAAAGAAAATTCAATTTTCATACACCTATTTCATTCAGCAATCGATCAGGATAAAAATGAGGTAACATTTAACCATTTAACCTGGGATTATAGAAACGAAATTTTAAACTTTTTGCAAAATGGCATCGTACCCGAGGACAAGAAAGCAACTCAAGCGCTTCGCCGAAAAGCTACTCGGTACTGCCTCATTCGCGACACATTATACCGCAAAATGTTTGCGGGTTCCCTAACTAAGTTCCTCGGAACCAATCAAACAGAGTTCGTTATGAAGGAGGTGCACGAAGGACACTGCGAAAACCATTCAGGAGCAAGATCTTTAGTTAAAACCCTAATCAGAGCAGCGTATTATTGGCCCAAGATGGTGGAAGAGGCCATGAGTTTCGTGGCTAAGTGCGACAAATGTCAACGATTTTCTAACAATATGCATCGACCAGCGAAGCTACTTTACTCAGTAATGTCGCCATGGCCATTCATGAAATAGGGTATGGACATAGTGGGGGCCCTTCCCCCAGCTAAAGGAAAGGTACGGTTCTTACTCGTGTTATCTAATTATTTCATAAAGTGGGTAGAGGCAGAAGCTTTCAAACATGTGCGAGAGAAAGAAGTGAAGATCTTCATATGGTGAAATATAATATGCCACTTTGGAATACCGAAGGAAATCGCATGTGATAACGGCCCACAATTTATTGGCTCACAAATCACAGAATTCTTCGAAAGCTGGCAAATCAAAAGAATCACTTCATCACCATATCACCCCGTGGATAATGGACAAGCTGAGTCAACCAACAAAGTCATCGTTAGCAACCTGAAGAAACGGTTGGAAAAAGCCAAGGGAAACTGGCCAGACAAACTACCAGCGGTATTATGGGCTTACAGGACTACCGCAAAAACAGCTACAGGGGAAACTCCATTCACACTTGTTTACGGAGCAGAAGCTTTAATACCCGTGGAAATTGGCGAACCAAGCATAAGGTTCAAAACAGCAACGGAAGAATCAAACAACGACGAGCTGAGGATAAATCTGGACTTGCTCGAACAAAGAAGAGAAGCTGCATTAATACGAATGGCATCCCAAAAACAAATTATAGAGCGATACTACAACAGAAAAGCTCACCTCAGATATTTCAAAATTGGGGACTTCGTCCTCAAAAAAGTCTTCCAATCAACGAAGGAAGTTGGTGCAGGAAAGTTAAATCCAAATTTGGAGGGACCTTACAAAGTCTGTGGCATTGCTGGAAAGGGCGCTTATGAGCTCGAGGTTATGGACAGAAGAATACTACCAACCAGTTGGAATGCAGTTCATATGAAGAAGTACTACTTCTAGTAAAAGTAATACCCCCCGTCAGGTATCATTACGTTCGATTTTACTTTTGTACAGTTAAACTTATACTAACCGTTTTAGATGATAGGCGAAAAGCTAAACCATCACTAGATGATGATATTAGACCTGCAAAGACATGAGGAAGTAACTAAACTCCTGATCTAGGGTTACAACTTTTGGATGGACGTTTAAAAAGGTTAAGCAGTCATCATCTAAAAAACTATATACCTTCGAGTCCCGTATGTTTTTCCTTTTCAGAAAAAGGACCACAAGGAAGGTACAGTCAAGTGCTCGAGATTTCATCCTTCAAAGCTCAAACACTTGGGGGACTATACAGTATGTAGGGCAAAGACGAAGCAAAGAAGACTATCAAAAAGTAAAAACTCAAGCCTAAATACCCATCTTCCAAACAAGTCAAGTACTATGAGCAGAATCAAAAAGAGCCAAAGACTCAAAACACAAAGCCTGATTCAAAACCTTCGAAAACATATTCGTAAATATAAACGAATGTTTAGGTTAAAGGCAGAATATTAGTTACGAGTAGAAATGCACATCTTTGTACTTACTCAAAAAACTGTTGTAACAGAAAACAATTATGGAAGAAAGATCGTTATCCTTGTATTTACTCAAAAATTGTTATAAATGAAAACAGTTACGGATGAAAGATCACTATCCTTGTACTTATTCAGAAAACTGTTAATGAAAACAGTTATGGATGAAAAAGCATTACCCTTGTATACATTTAAAAACTGTTATCAATAAAAACAATTACGGGTAAAAGTTCATACCTTTGTATTTAAAACTGTTATAAATGAAAACAGTTATCCCCTTGTACTAATTTTGTTACAAAATAAAAACAGTTACGAGTGCAAGTTTATATCAAATCTGTTAAAAGAAAACAGTTGCAAAACGAGTCATAGACGATACACAAACACATGTGAAATGTTCTGAAAGTTCAATGCAAAAACTTTCTTCAAAACATTGTTAAAGAAAAACATGTGAAAATTCCTATCTCTCTTTTGTATATTTACACCATTATGAATTTAAGACGTCTTCTTCATTAAGTGTCGATCAAAAAGGGCACTCTTTCATAAACCGTGCCTATTACGAAAAGGGACGAGTAATCTAAGCATTTTATAAATGCAAAACTTAGAGGTAAAACAAAAAACCTCAAGAATAAAGCATGCAAAGACTTAAAGAGTGAAACAAAAACTCGAAGGAAACTAAAGTCATGCTGATATTAATATTTATATACTAACGGCAAAATAAACTAAGTGTTAACTTAGTCAAAGACGTATTAATTTTTACATTAGTTGCCCCTAAGTTGTCAGTTGGGGACTTATAAAGGATCCAAACTTTACCCCCGATGGGACTGGGGGTAACCACCAATTGATACAAATAAAAAAAAGGAGAACCAAGTTCTTAAACTTTTTCAGATGGGGGGTTGTCTTCACTGGCAGGAGGAGCGCCTTGAGATGAAGAGACACGAGCGGCAGGGACCTCAACCTCTGGGGAAGAAAGATTTTGACTTTGCTGAGACTTCTCAATGGTCTCTTTGGTTTAAGCAATTTTAGCTTCTAAGTCAAAACCCTTTTGGCCCATTTTCGTCAATGTGTCAAGACGGGAGTTAAGATAAGCCCAGCTAACATCGATGGCTGATTTGTCTTCAAGAGCTTCATAATATTTCTCCCACAGCTCAACTTCAGCTCTTAATTCATCCCTTTCAGCCACGGCAGCAGCATGTGAGGCCTTTAGAGGAACGAGCGACCTTTCCAGAAGTTGGACCTACTCCAAAGAGTTACGAAGATCTTCTTGGGTTTGAGTGAGAGATTGAACAAGTTCACCAGAATACTCCTCTTTCTGGCCCAATAAGGCCTTCAGGCACCTAATCTGCTCAGAGGCACGAGAAAGCTGCTCTGCAAATGAAGACTCTAAGACACTCTTATCCTTGCATGCATGGTTCGTAGACGCCTTTTCAACGGCCAATTCTGTTACCATCACCCTAACTTGCTACTCCAAGGTACATTTTTCTTCCTCCACTGCTTCCTTTTCAAGTTCCAAACTCACATACTTCTCCTTTCAATTATCCGCCTCAATACAAAAATCTCTCACTGCCTGCTCCGCTTGGGAAACCCTCTTCATTAACTCTGTGCCTATAAGATTGATCTACAAAAGGAGATAATTAGATACGGTAAGAATGTATATGAACACAAGCAAAGGAAAACAAATTTTACCTTTAAAGAAGAGTGCACAATTTCATTCACCCAAGTAAGGGAACCATGGTTGTCCAACTTAGATCTCTCAGTCGAGCCTATCAATGGTTTCAACCATACGTCAGCCTGGCCTGCCTTTTTGAAGAGGATACCCGCTGCTGGAACCTCTATCATCACCCGCCTCATCTCCCCCTACTGGAAGACCCTACTTCTGCAATAGAAGGCACGAAAGCGGGGATAGATGTAGGAGTCACGGGTAGAGAAGTCTGAGAGGCAGAAAAAGCCACGGGAGCAGAAGCAACGACAGGAGGGGGAATAGCCATGGGAGCAGAAACTTCAGCAGGAGTAATTGAGGGAAGTTCTTTAAGATCAGGAGGAGAGAAAACAACATGGGGAGCTTCCTCAGCGATAGTACCAAAACCTTCACGGAACAGGAGATCAACTAATTCACGAACAGAGGAAGGAGTTGCATCGGCAGGAGCAGACATGTCAGATTCAGGCACGAGAGGGTCAACGATATGTGCAGGCTCGTCGTCGGAGACCACCTTCCTCCTACGTGACCTGTGGACTAGTGAACCCTCCTCTTCCTCCTCCTCTTCCAATGTCCTGGACCCACTTGCTTTTCTTTTTGAAGAGGAGGAACCAGAAATGATCTCCTGGGCCTTCGCCAGGGACAACTTTGGAACAGAGACAGTTTCAGCAGAAACTCCACGAGCAGGAAACCCTACCAAATGAAAAGGATCAAATAAAGTTCAAAAGAGTGAAGAAGTAAAAGCATAAAACTTCGTTTACCGTGAGTCTTAACTTTCCAACCAAACCTCCCAGAGAGGTATTTCCACGAACGATGTTGTAAAGACCCATAAAATTTCATGTCTAAAAACGATGTCCGGGTAGGTTCCCATATTGTTATAGCTGTAGAAATTCTTAGAAACAGACCTTTTTGAAGTAAAAAGTACCCCATGACTTAAAAGATATAATTTTCTAGAATTGCGCGGATCTGCGGTCCACTATGAGATCCCATAACAGGTATGCAAACCGCATAGTGGTCGCATACCTGGGCAGTCTGTTTTCCCTTTTGGCCCTGCTGAGGGCCATCTATGCGACAGGAATGCAGACCGCATAGCAGGAATGCCATCGCATTCCTGACCGCAATTCCTTCTTCGGGGCTTCTAATTTCTGATTTTAAAACCCGACCCCTAGTTTAATAAAACACCCCTCCCCTTCATTTTTAACACTTATCTAACTAAAATAGAGAGAAGTGAGAGTGGGTTCTAGAGAGAGAAGTCCTCATCTTCCCCAAATTGGTCCTTCATCTCTACTCAGGCCCGGAAATTATCGAGTAATCTTCATCTTCTTCACTATAAGAGGTAAGTCCCCACCCATTTCCCCTTTAATTCTCAGGTTTTGGTTAAAAGGATAAAACACACATGAATTGGTTCTTGAAGATAAAGTTAAGACCTTGCATGCATGTTCATGATCTATTCTAATATAGCAAGAGGGTGTAAGGTAGAGCAATTTTCCACTAAAAAGGGTTTAGTAAATCTAAGGGACCACATAGTGTTTGATAAAATGCTCAAATGAATTCAAGACTCCTAACTCTAAGTTAAATGTGTCGCATTGTGAAGAGATTGGAGACGATAGAAGGTCCGGTGGGTTGAAAATAGAAATTAAAGGGGAATTTCGACTCGAGGTATGTATGGCTAACTTTAATCGTCGTAGAGTCACCTTGTTGGTGTCCGAGAATTCGGTATGAGTTTCTTGTTTGAGCATATGTGAATTGATTGTTCTAATCTATTGAGGCGTAAGATTCTATTCTCTGATCATTTTAGTTGATCACCATACTACCATAGTACTTGAAATTGTGAAAGGTTTTTTCTTTATGATTGCTCTATCATGTGTAAGGTTCGTTAAATGCTTGAATATGTTAGTATGAAATAATGATAACGAACCCAAATGTGTGAATGTATCTAAGTGCTAAGGGCTGTGTAGCAAGTGATGAAAAGGAGTTGTGGATTGATTTAATTGAACTAAATGACTATGGAAATATTGTATATGACTCATTGTTTGGAAAAGATTATTGTGGCTTTGATTTCATACGGATTGTTGGTTGTAATGAATTTATACTCTTGTTGATGAAAATCATTGTGATTGAATTGTGGGTTGTTATTATTGCTATTAATTATGATTGTACGGTGGGATCGGGTTGCGCGCCGCAACAGGAGGAATAAGGATGATATGTGAGAAGTAATAAGGGTGGAATGTGATTGTCTAGTGGGATCGGGTTGCGCGCCGCAACAGAATATAATAAGGTTGAAATGTGATTGTCTAGTGGGATCGGGTTGCGCGCCGCAACAGGAAGAAATAAGGGTGGGTTGTTGAGAAGGAATAAGGGTGGAATATGATTGTGTTAAAATAAGAATCTGTGAAAATCTCATTTGTGATTCTCTGTATCTCTGTGCAATAACTGTTTGCTTTCGTTGCCTGCCTTCGATCTGTGCATTGCTTGATTTTACTTAGAGTGAAGTTTGTTTATACATACTAGTACTATTCAATGGTACTAACGTTCCTTTTACCGGGGGCGCTACATCTTTTATATGGATGTAGGTGGTTCTATAGCAGATAGCTTCGTCCGTCATTAGTGGTGCCTCCTCTTCATCTCTTCAGCAGTTCTGGTGAGCCCCATTTCCTCTCGGGTCCATGTGTGGACTATATCACTCTCTTTTGCTTATGTTATAAAAGGTATAGTCGGGGCCTTGTTGCCGGCAAGTTAATGTAAATCTCCTAGTACTCTTAGAGGCTCCGTAGACACTATGTGGGTTGTATACATGTATTTTGGGTAGTAGTTGTGTTCGGTCAAAATCGTGGTTCGTATTGGAAAAGTTGTATGTATTATATACGTTTTTGGATTATCAAATGTTGAAGGTTAAAAGAGGAAATGAACTTATGTTGTAAATCGTACTTTGAACTTAAATTGGCTAATTCATATGGAACAATGTATATTATAGACACGGGGCAACGCGTTGGGTAGTAAAGACAAACCAGGTCCGCTTGAACGGAATCATCCGGTTAGGCGCCGGTCTCGTCCCTCAATTTTTGGGCGTGACAAAGTTGGTATCAGAGCCTAAGGTTTTATAAGTGTCCTAAGATGTCTCGGAGCCGTGTCTAGTATAGCCCTTCTTATCGGTGTGTTTTCGACCACATCTATAATTAGGGGGCTGCATGGACATTTAGGAAAGTACCCATTTATTGCTATTCTATATCGTGCGATGTGGTGAAAGGTGAGGTTGTCTATCTCTAACTCGTGCGATGTTCCAATTTTCAGTAAATGGCACCCAATAAGAGAGCCTGACTCGGCCTAGAGGCCAATACCACCCCAGGTGTGGCCATAAATTCTCAATCTGATGATGCGGGTGAGGACAATTTCCCGACCATGAATCAGCCTGACTCTTCCATTCCTGGCCAGAATATTCAAGTTCCTGCTCCAGTGGAGGGTACTACGATCCCTCCCGCTGATATTCCTGATCCTCCTCCAGCCCCAACTTCGGGTCCCGGTATTTCTGATGGGGACATCAGGGGAGAAATTCAGATGTTGACGCAGTTGGTGGCCTCTCAGGACCAAAGATCAAATATTGCCTCTACACCCTCGAGTGAGCAAGAAGATTCTTCAGGTTCCAGGGTCAACCAGTTTCTGCGGTTAGCCCCTCCAGAGTTCACAGCACCGACCCATAGGCCGATCCTTAGGAGTTTATAGACGAGATGTACAAGACTCCGGGTTATGAGGGCTACTGAGACAGAGGGAGTTGAGTTAGCTTCCTATCAATTGAAGGGAGCGGCATATTCATGCTTCGAGATGTGGGAGAGTTACCGAGGAGAGGGGAGCCCTCCGGCGAGGTGGGATGAGTTTGTAGATGCTTTTATGGATCATTTCTTGCCCGCCGAGACTAGGGCAGCCCGTGCTGCAGAGTTTGAGGTCCTTAAGCATGGAAACATAAGTGTGTGGGAGTATCATATGGAGTTCGTGCACTTGTCCAAGTATGCTATCCATATGATGCCGACTATGGAGGCCAGAGTTTATCGGTTTGTTCAGGGCCTTGGTCCCTTGGTTATCAATGGGGCTGCTACAACTGCTTTGCACTCAAATATGAACTATGGGAAGATTGTGGGATTCGCCCAGGCTACGGAGGCTCAAAAATTAAATATAAGAATTGAGAGAGAGAGAGTAGTAGTAGGGCCCGGTCAGCAGGAAACCCTGGGAGTTCAGTTGGAGGCGTGAGATCAGCCCCTGGGAGAGGATTATCAGGTCCATCTCAGACCTATGCTCAGTCCTCAGCCAGTGTGCCGCCATTAGGGCACAGTTATCAGCAGGGAGGTCGCTTTGGACCAGGTGCAGATAGCAGGAGGTTCCATCAGTCGGGTCGTTCAGGCGGGAGGTTCCAGCAGCAGCGGAGGGCCTCATGCCCTAAGTGTGGGAGGTTTCATTCTGAGCCTTGTTACTTAGATATCCCGGTATGCTATAGATGCGGAGTGAGGGGCCATGTTCAGCGAGACTGTCGTGCACCCAGTCAGGGCATAGGTAGGGGTACTGCTCAGCCATCCAGTTCATCGGCCGGTACGTCTTCAGCACGCCCTCCAGCACCATCAGGGCGCGGTGCAGCTAGGGGTAGAGCACTGGGTCAAGGGGGACCCAGTCAGTTCTATGCTTTGAGTGGTCGCCAGAGTGCTGAGGCTTCTCCAGATGTGGTCACAAGTATTCTGACTGTTCAAACACATGACGTTTATGCCCTTATTGATCCCGGATCTTCATTGTCATATGTTACTCCATTTATTGCTTCGTGTTTTGGGATAGAACCCGAACAGCTTCATGAGCCATTCTCAGTGCCGACTCCGGTTGGTGATTCTATTACGGCCGCGCGAGTCTATAGGAATTGTGTTGTCACGGTGTGTGGTGGGGATACCACAGCCGATATTATTGAGTTAGAAATGATAGATTTTGATGTAATTATGGGGATGGATTGTCTCTACTCGTGCTTTGTTAAACTCGACTGCCGAACCAAAATTATGAGGCTCGAGTTTCCTAATGAACCAGTTATTGAATAGAAAGGGAATGATGTTTTGCCGAAGGGTAGGTTTATTTCCTGTCTTAAGGCCTCCAAGGTGATCAGGAAGGGGTGCATATATCATTTGGTCCGGGTTGCAGACAACACTTCAAAGGTGCCTGCTCCCGAGTCCATGCCGGTTGTGAATGAATTTCTTGAAGTATTTTCGGATGAGCTTCTTGGGATTCCACCAGATAGAGAGATCGATTTAGGGATTGATGTATTTCCAGATACAGCCAATATATATTCCACCCTACAGGATGGCACCATCAGAATTGAGAGCGTTAAAAGAACAATTGAAAGATCTATTAGAAAAGGGTTTCATTCGGCCAAGCGTGTCGCCTTGGGGCGCACCGGTTCTTTTTGTCAGAAAGAAGGATGGATCGCTTCGGATATGTATTGATTATCGGCATCTCAACAAGGTCGCCATCAAGAACAAATACCCATTGCCTCGGATAGATGATTTATTCGACCAATTGCAAGGTGCTGGGTTTTTCTCCAAGATTGATTTACGGTCCGGGTATCACCAGTTGAAGATTAGGGAGCAGGATATCCCTAATACCGCCTTCAGGGCTCGTTATGGGCACTTTGAATTTTTGGTAATGTCCGTTTGTGCTAACCAACGCCCCAGTAGCTTTTATGGATCTTATGAATCGTGTTTTCAAGTCATCTCTTGACTCTTTTGTGATAGTCTTCATTGATGATATCCTTGTTTATTCGCGAAGTCGGGAAGATCATGCTAATCACCTCAGGGAAGTTCTGCAGACTCTTCATCAGCACCAGTTGTATGCAAAGTTTTCAAAATGTGAGTTTTGGCTAGAATCAATCACCTTTTTGGGCCATGTTGTTTCTAGGGAAGGGATTCAGGTTGATCCCCAAAAAATCGCAGCGGTGAAGGATTGGCATAGACCAACGACCCCGACATAGATTTGCAGTTTCTTGGGCCTAGCTGGGTATTATCGGAGGTTCGTAGAGGGATTCTCTACTCTTGCCTCCCCATTGACTAAGCTGACGCAGAAAGCAGTTAAGTTTCAGTGGTCCGATGCTTGTGAAAAGAGTTTTCAGGAATTAAAGTCGAGATTGACTTAGGCACTAGTGTTAACCTTGTCAGAAGGTACAGAGGGATTTGTGGTTTATTGTGATGCTTCGAGGGTTGGTTTGGGGTGTGTGTTGATGCAATGTGGTAAAGGTATAGTGTATGTTTCAAGGCAACTCAAGAATCACGAGAAGAGTTATCCGACGCATGATTTGGAGCTCACAGCGGTTGTGTTTGCATTGAAAGTCTGGCGGCATTATCTTTATGGGTTCCATGTGGACGTGTTCACAGACCACAGGAGTCTTCAGTATTTGTTCAAACAGAAGGAGTTGAACTTAAGGCAGCGGAGGTGGTTAGAATTACTCAAGCATTATGATATGAATATTTTGTACCATCCAAGAAAGGCGAATGTGGTATCCGATGCTCTTAGTTGGAAATCCATGGGTAGCTTGGTCCATTTGGAAGCAGATTAGAGGCCTTTGGCTCGGGAGGTTTCTCAGTTGGCCAGTCTAGGGGTCTGTCTTTCGGCCTCAGATGAGGGGAATGTAGTGGTGCGTAATGGAGCAGAGTATTCGCTTGTAGCAGAAGTCAAGGGAAAGCAATTCAGGGATCCGGCTTTGGCATAGTTGAGGGAGGCAATTTTAGATCACAAGACTTCAGTATTTTCACTCGGCAGTGATGACGATATTCTACGGTGCCGAGGGAGGCTATGTGTTCCGGATGTGGATAATCTTCGGGAGAAAGTTATGGCAGAGGCTCACAATTCTGGGTATCCTATACACCCAGGTTCTACGGAAATGTATCGCGATCTCAAGGAGATTTTCTGGTGGAATGGTATGAAGAGGTGTGTGGCGGACTTTGTGGCTAGGTGTCTGAATTGTCAGCAAGTGAAGGCCGAGCATCAGAGGCCCGGTAGGTTGACGCATCTTATGGAAATACCGATGTGGAAATGGGAAGTGATCAATATGGACTTTGTGGTAGGGTTACCCTGCACTCAGCGCATGTTCGACTCAATTTGGGTAATAGTGGATCGACTCACGAAGTTGGCACATTTCTTGCTAAACAAGTCCACCGATACTACAGAACAGTACGCTTAGTTGTATCTCAAAAAAATAGTCAGACTCCATGGCACTCCAGTATCTATAATCTCGGATCGAGGGGCCCAGTTCATAACTAACTTTTGGAGGAAATTTCAGCAAGGTTTTGGTACTCAAGTAAATCTCAGCATGGCTTTCCACCCTCAGACAGACGGTCAGGCGGAGTAGACTATTCAGACGCTTGAAGATATATTGCGGGCTTGTGTTTTTAGATTTCAAGGGTAGCTGGGATGATCACTTGCCTCTTATAGAGTTTGCTTTCAATAACAGGTTCCATGCTAGTATTCAAATGGCCCCATTTGAGGTATTGTACGGAATGAGGTGTAGTTCTCCGATGGGATGGTTTGAGGTTGGTGAGGCGGAATTGCTAGGACCAGATCTTGTGCACCAAGCTATGGAAAAAGTTAGAGTCATTCAGGAGAGGTTGAAAACTGCTCAGAGTAGTCATAAATCCTATGCGGACATTCGTCGTAGAGATTTGGAGTTCAAAGTAGATGATTGGGTATTCTTGAAGGTGTCTCCCATAAAGGGAGTGATGCGGTTTGGGAAAAAGGGGAAATTAAGCCCGAGGTATGTCGGGCCATATCGGATTGCTCAATGGATAGGACAGGTAGCGTATAGGCTAGAATTGCCCCCTGAAATGTCATTAGTTCATCTAGTGTTTCAAGTGTCCATGCTAAAGAAGGTAATTGGAGATCCATCTGCCATCGTGCCAGTTGAGACCATTGAAATTAATGAAGAATTTTCATATGAAGAGGTTCCGGTTGCTATACTTGATAGGCAAGTCCGTAGATTGAGAAACAAAGAGATTGCTTCTGTTAAAGTGTTATGGCGAAGTCAACAAGTCGAGGAAGCCACGTGGGAAGCGGAAAATGAAATGAAAGAGAAATATCCCCATTTGTTTGAATAAGTCTAGTAGTGGTCGTGAGAACTGCCATCTCTAAGCAATTACACCTTTGTGTCAAATTTTGTGCAAGAACACTCCACTCTCCTAATTTCCTTACTATTGTGACTTCTCAATTTTGTGCCACTTTTGTGTATATTGTGGAATAGTTAAATTATGTGCAACTCATGTGATAGTTGAATGATATGCAAGTTTGTGGCATTAACTGAATTATGTATAGCATGTTGAAGTAGTTGAATTATATACAATTTGATGAGGTATCCGAATTATGTGCAAGTTGTTGGAGTAAACGAAAATGTGTGAAATTGATTAACAATGTGTTTCGGGGGCTCTCTGACAGGTAGATAGGCCTAATTACAAAGGAAACTCTGGAAAACTTTTTAGAAAAATATCGGAGTTAGTGAAAATCAGGGGTTAGCATATTAGGTTTTCATAATGATTCCCTGATCCTCATTCGAGGACGAATGATTTTAAAGTGGGGGAGGATGTAAAGACCCGTAAAATTTCATGTCTAAAAATGATGCCCGGGTAGGTTCCCATATTGTTATAGCTGTAGAAATTCTTAAAAATGGACCTTTTTGAAGTAAAAAGTACCCCGGGACTTAAAAGATATAATGTCCCAGAATTGCGCGGATCTGCGGTCCACTATGCGATCGTAGATCGGGTATGTGGACCGCATAGTGGTCGCATACCTGGACAGCCTGCTGTCTAGTTTGAGGACAGCTATGCGGCCCAAGATGCGATCGCATTTTGAGAATGCAGGCCGCATAATTATCGCATTCTTGCACCTTGATTCTTGCGGAGGGAGTTATGCGACGCACTATGCGATCGCATAACATGTATGCAGACCGCATAGTGGTCGCATACCTGGGCAGTCTGTTTTCCCTTGTGGCCCAGCTGAGGGCCATCTATGCGACATGAATGTGAACCGCATAGCAGGAATGCGATCGCATTCCTGACCGCATTTCCTGCTTCGGGGCTTCTAATTTCTGATTTTAAAACCCGACCCCTAGTTTAATAAAACACCCCTCCCCATAATTTTTAACACCTATCTGACTAAAATAGAGAGAAGTGAGAGTGGGTTCTAGAGAGAGAAGTCCTCATCTTCCCCAAATTGGTCCTTCATCTCTACTCATGCCCGAAAATTATCGAGTAATCTTCATCTTCTTCACTATAAGAGGTAAGTCCCCACCCCATTTCCCCTTTAATTCTCAGGTTTTGGTTAAAAAGATAAACACACATGAATTGGTTCTTGAATATAAAGTTAAGACCTTGCATGCATGTTCATGATCTATTCTAATATAGCAAGAGGGTGTAAGGTAGAGCAGTTTTCCACTAAAAATGGTTTAGTTAATCTAAGGGACCACATAGTGTTTGATAAAATGCTCAAATGAATTCAAGACTCCTAACTCTAAGTTAAATGTGTCGCATTTTGAAGAGATTTGAGACGATAGAAGGTCTGGTGGGTTGAAAATAGAAATTAAAGGGGAACTTCGACTCGAGGTATGTATGGCTACCTTTAATCTTCGTAGAGTCACCTTGTTGGTGTCCGAGCATTCCGTATGAGTTTCTTGTTTGAGCATATGTGAATTGATTGTTCTAATGTATTAAGGCGTAAGATTCTATTCTCTGATCGTTTTAGTTTATCACCATACTACCATGCTACTTGAGATTGTGAAAGGTGTTTTCTTTGTGATTGCTCTATCATGTGTAAGGTTCGTTAAATGCTTGAATATGTTGGTATGAAAGAATGATAATGAACCCAAATGTGTGAATGTATCTAAGTGCTAAGGGCTGTGTATCAAGTGATGAAAAGGAGTTGTGGATTGATTTAATTGAACTAAATGACTATGGCAATATCGTATATGACTCATTGTTTGGCAAGGATTATTGTGGCTTTTATTTCATACGGATCGTAAGTTATAATGAATTTATACTCTTGTTGATGAAAATCCTTATGATTGAATTGTGGGCTGTTATTATTGCTATAAAATGTGATTGTACGGTGGGATCGGGTTGCGCGCCGCAACAGGAGGAATAAGGGTGATATGTGAGAAGTAATAAGGGTGGAATGTGATTGTCCGGTGGGATCGGGTTGCGCGCCGCAACAGAATGTAATAAGGTTCAAATGTGATTATCCGGTGGGATCGGGTTGCGTGCCGCAAGAGGAAGAAATAAGGGTGGGTTGTTGAGAAGGAATAAGGGTGGAATATGATTGTGTTGAAATAAGAATCTGTGAAAATCTCATTTGTGATTCTCTGTATCTTTGTGCAATAACTGTTTGGTTTCGTTGACTGCCTTCTACATGTGCATTGCTTGATTTTACTTAGAGTGAAGTTTGTTTAAACATACTAGTACTATTCAATGGTACTAACGTCCCTTTTGTCGGGGGTGCTACATCTTTTATATGGATATATGTGGTTCTATAGCAGGTAGCTCCGTCCGCCATTAGTGGTGCCTCCTCTTCATCTCTTCAGCAGTATTGGTGAGCCCCATTTCCTCTCGAGGCCGTGTGTGGACTATATCACTCTCTTTTGCTTATGTTATAAAAGGTATAGCCGGGGCATTATTGCCGGCAGGTTTATGTAAATCTCCTAGTACTCTTAGAGGCTCCGTAGACACTATGTGGGTTGTATACATGTATTTTGGGCAGTAGCTGTGTTCGGTCAAAATCGTGGTCCGTATTGGAAAAGTTGTATGTATTATATACGTTTTTGGATTATCAAATGTTGAAGGTTAAAAGAGGAAATGAACTTATGTTGTAAATCGTACTTTGAACTTAAATTGGCTAATTCATATGGAATAATGTATATTATAGACACGGGGCAACGCGTTGGGTAGTAAAGGCAAACCAGGTCCGCTTGACCGGAATCATCCAATTAGGCGCCGGTCTCGTCCCTCGGTTTTGGGGCGTGACAGATGTTCTAAAGGAGCAATCAACAAGAGTTTATCTACCCAATCATGAAAATCGAAGACGCTCTCAACGGTTCCCATGATTGCTTCAAAGAAAAGGAATAGTTACGGTACTGATAATGTATCAAAAACAAAAGGAAAGGAATGTTAGCAAAACTGTACTCACGTGCAAGATTCCACTTCTCAGGGAAGGGGATATTTTCTTCACCTACTAAACTAGGAGTAGGAACAGCAACATACCAGAGGTACCACCCTCGGTCTTTATCATCATCATGAATCACTAACACACTTTTACTCCTGGCCGCGAGAGTAAACACTCCCTGGCGGAACATCATCGGATAATAAAGGTGAATAAGGTGATGAAACGTAAAGGGGACCAAAGCTAGATTGGCCAAATATCTAAGGCGCACGATAACTCGCCACACTAGAGGACCGACATCCCAGACAACCTTGGAAAAATCGACAAAACTCGATAATAAAGGGGTCAATGGGAGGCTTGAATCCTAATGTAAAAGGATAGGTATAAATAAAAGAATACCCAGTCTTGTAACAGGTTATTCTTTGATTACTATTGGGAACAACAACAGGAAAAACAAGCTTCCAATAATAGTCTCTGCGTATGAGAGATATTAAACCCTCAGTTATTTGGGTAGGGTACACGTCAGCACCGTCAAGAGAGGACATTGAAATGTTCTTTTAAGGCCTGACTATCCCTAGCAAAAGAAAACTCCGCAGGTACTATCTCGTCGACCCTCGGTTCACGCAAAGGTTCATTGTGTTCTTTACCTTTTGATGAAGATTTAGAAGCCCTAGCCCTTGGAGAAGATAAAGAAATGGCAGACCTAGAAGAAGATGGGGGAGTAACATGAGAAGAAGAGGAACCTCTGGTAGGAGTAGAACCTAAACTCCTAAGCCCACCTCCTCTCCTACTCCGTGTCGGAGCGGAAGAAGGAGTAAGATCATCTACATTTATGACTCTCTTAGATTGCTGGTTTAAAGAAGACATATTTACAAAGACAAAGAATTTGCAAACAAATAATGAAGGTTAGAAGTTTTTCGTAAAAGTAAAAAAAGGGAAAGAGGTATTTATACTCGAAGGCAACCGTCAAAAGATAGAAAAAACAGTGATGTGAAAGTAATAATTGAAGTTGTCACTTCGTGACTGATGCAACCGCAAAAAGCCCTAAAAGGCAGTGAACAATCGTAGAACCAACCCAGGAATGCCACGTGGCACGAGCATTAAATGGAAGTGACAAGCGACGCCTGCGTTCAGAGATGGATGCAATGTTACAAGTGAATCGGGGGCAAAATATTCTCGCTTATAAATGAATATCCACTTACCAAGTATTAATCGATAAATAAATGGTAAGTGGGGGACTATCTGTATTGGTAGAAAAGAGCTTCACACGTGTAATTACTGTGATGACTCAGCAATCTACGTGGAACAATGAAAATATGACAACTGGACGAAACTTCATGGAGAGGTACGAGGCAAAGAGGCACGCAATAGCATACACACAGGAGAATCAGGTATGAGAATCTTAACCTAATTAAGGAGATGAAGAGGCACGGGTAAGATGAATCCAGTCAGAATAAAGGGCAGATTTGGAGATCTTCAATTAATGAGCCAAACGTTACACAACCTTCATGCAACAGTTACAGTTAATCATTGTAACATTACATTAATGCCATTATTAGTCATTAATGCTCAATTACTGAAAAGGGCAGACGTTATATTAAGAAATTCCCTATATAAGGGAGTAAAATATCACTTGTAAGGACACATTCGAACCACTACTGCAATTCTTTACTTTGTGTGCATCTTACTGCTTTCCAATTAAAAATTTACTTGCAATCATTAGTTTATTCTCTGGTTATCAGAAACCCCTGTTCTTCCTAAAATAACTTTGGCAAAGAATCTAATTCTTTGGATAAACAACAGTTTCTTATCATTTCACTCTAAGAAACGTGGGGACTATCTGTATACGGCTAAAATCGGAGAGACCAATTTTATGATTATTATGGCTTTCCACTGACCGCTTTCAAAAGGCTCGAGGCACAACTCGAGTTTTGACCTCGAGGGTACCCTATGCTTGACCTCGGGGCAGTATAAATTGGTGGCTATGATAAACGAGGGGGAAACTCCCGAAAGGCATGTGGTTAGAGTTGACCAGGTCTGCAAGAATATTACAAGTCCGTACTGTTGCATTAAATAGTTGTACCAACTACATATCTTTATAATAAATGTTTATGTACAATGTTGGGATTCCCCCTTCCTATATAAAGGGGACCCTTATCATTTATTGCACACATGATATTCAATACAACAACAAGAACATTCTCTGCTCTCTAATTCAAACATACTTTATTGTCTCTTTGTTGATTTGTTGCTTACATTTATTGTGTTTCGTTGATTGTTCTTCATTTATTACTTATCATTGATCATAAATATCCCTCTTTGAGGCACTTATAGTTGTTTAGCTTCCATCTACCATCCACCATCGATACTATACCTCGACCTCGAGGCCCTATCTCGACTAGCTCGAGACCCCGATTTAAGGTAGTTTGGTTTTCATATTCTTACTATCTTTTACTCTTATCTTATCTCCCTAACTCACACTTAGCATCTATTGCCTAACAACTAGTAATAAAATAAATCATGTATTTTTAGAACCACAAAATCAAATATAATTACAATTACCATTTTCAAGGTAAACACAAGCCAATTGCACCAGCTTAGGATTTTGTGGTTCCAGTTATGGCTGACGACGAATAGCGCAGGTTGGGGAGATTTGGTAAACTTCAGCCTCCGACTTTTAGTGGTGCTGAGGGCGAGGATGCCTAGGGTTTCTTAGAAGTGTTAGAGGATGCTTCGTACTGTAGGGATATTGGAGACTAGTGGAGTCTCGTTTACTACTTTCCAGTTCTCAGGAGTTGCATTTACTTGGTGGGAGTCTTATGAGAGGCGTAGGCCTATTGGTGCAGCACCCCTTACTTGGCAGCAGTTTCTCTGCGGGACTGCACATGCAGTTTAAGCAGTTGCGTCAGGATTAGTTGATTGTGACGCAGTATGAGATGAGGTTTTCAAAGCTATCCTTTCATGCTACAAAGCTGGTCCCTACTGAGAGAGAGAGGATCAGGAGGTTCGTGGATGGCCTCACTTATCAGCTTTGTATTCTGATGACTAGAGAGAGGGTATCGGGTGCTACTTTTGTGATGACCCAAAAAGTCATCCTAAGAAATTCTAGCTAAATCTGTGTTTCGAGGCCCCGAAAGCCTCCGTTAATCTCACCTCGATATGCGTGCGCAGCCCGAGCAGGTAGCCGCGAAGCTTCCATGTGAAAATTTGATTAAAATGGGAGTTTTGAATTGAATAATTGAATAAAGTTGACTTTGGTCAACATTTTTGGTAAACACACCCGGACCTGTGATGTGACGGTCCCGGAGGGTTCGTTGGAAAATATGGGACGTGGGCATATGCCCGGAATCAAATTCCGAGGTCCCAAGCCTGAGAAATGAATTTTTAAAGAAAATTATTTTATGAAAATAATAAAGGAATGTGAAAATGAATATTTATGTGAAAACCGTATTACCGGGCCTGTATTATGGTTCCGGAGCCCGGAATAGGTTTATTATATGTTATGTGTCCTATCTATGAAATTTGGTGTAAAACGGACTTGATTTGATTGGTTTCGGATCAAAATGAGGAAATATTGGAGTTAATGAACTTTGAGGTTTTTAAAGAATTTGAACTTTGGCTTGAAAGGTGATTCTGTGTTCCCGAGGTCCGAATGAAATTCTGAAATCGGGAATAGTTCCGTTATGTCAGTTATAACTTGTCTGCAAAGTTTGAAGCCGTTCCGAGTTGTGTGGGTCGGTTCGGCGCATTGTTATAGAATCCTAGAATTCCAAGTTCTTAAGTGATGAATTCAGGGGTTTTGGAGGGTGATTTTGAGTTTTAGCGTTATGTTGAGTGTTCCGTGAGCTCGAGCAAGTCCGTTTAATGATTTGGGACTTGTTGGTATATTTGGACGGGGCTTGGGTGGGCCCAGTTGCCTCCCGGACCCCGCGCGAGGCCAAAAACCAGCAAAAACCACTGCTGGTGCACAGCAGCTGGTGTGACCGCGGGTGTGGTTGCCCAGCCGCAGGTGCGGGACCACCCCTGCGGTCCCAGCCTTCGCAGGTGCGACATCCATCGTAGGCGCGGCTCTTCCTCCGCTGGAGCGGGACCGCTGGTGCGGCTCCCAACTCCGCAGGTGCGAGCCCAGGGGCCCAGGCCTTCTTCTGCAAGGACGACCATTTCCTCGCAGGCGCGAGGCCGCACCTGCGGTCCTAAGGTCGCAGGTGCGGAAACCCCTGTTGGCAGCCCCTCTTAAATGTCCAAATTTCGGGTTTTCTTCACTATCATCCATTTTTAATCTCCATTAGAGAGCATCCAAGCTGGGGCATCAGCTTCCACGACCACCCACTGTAAGAGGTAAGTTAAAACCCCATAAACTTCTAATTCTAATACTAATTCCTAGTTAAATTCACTACTAAATCATCTAAAAATCATAGAATTAGGTAGTAAACTT
>MDKH01009291.1:0-31269 GCA_005239495.1 Nicotiana undulata
CATCAGCTTCAGGTTTTTATATCGCTTAATGGGATGTCTTGGGGGCAGGCAGTGGTTGTGTTCACACATAATATTTATAGTATAACTTTTCTGAAATTTTCACACATAAATTTATATTTGATGCCCAAGATGATGGGAGCTTACCTCTAACGCTATGCATCCACTTCTGTTTCTGAGGTAACATGGATCTCTCTTTTTTTTTTTGGGTGGATTTAGAGTTTCAGTCATTGCGTGGAAAGATCGAACTTAGTTAGCTGTATGTATGTTCAAAAATTGTTCAACTATATATATGGTTCTAATCTTAAAATAAGGCCGTTGCTACAGTAAAAGCAATTGATGCATGCAATCTCTTTATGAATAATCAATTACATGTAGTTATCTTTAGGTAATGTGTCAATATATAAAGTTAAACTCTTCCTTTTGGTGTGTATGTGTTGTTGTTAACCTTCTATTTCTTTCTTGTTTTTTAAAATATTTTAATGTATGCTGGCACATTACTAACAGCCATTCGAATTCGTTGAACTGCCTATCACTGTTATAGAAATAATTTCACTCTCAACAATTTGTAAGAGTATATTTACAGTAGAGAAGTGGACCTAATAGTAAATTTAAATCTTTATGCTTAGATACAGTGAGTTAATTAACCCAAGTAGACGAATCAAGATGGCATGAGTAAACAGTATTTATAAATAAATTATTTATGACGGATAATGATCACGCCCAACTCTAGTCCTAAAAGGATAAGCGGTCGCTGCAAATATAATCCGGTCTAAGAGTCCGAAGTCGAATTCCACAGAGAACTAAGGTTTTGCTATAACTGTTCAATATCACTAAGAAGACAAGCTCGAATAAATTCCTAAGTTATAAAGATTAAGATTTCTACATTTAACTAATTAACTAACAAATTAAAGTAGTAAATTAATAACTAAAGATACTAAGGGTTGGAGACTAAATTAAGGAGGTTTAGAGTTATGATTTCCCTAATTGTCGGAATCATTCCTGCTATGTCCTCTATAATTTCGTCTAATTATTCTCTACTGATCATGAGAACTCGACTTATTATAATTCTCTCTCGAGCAAATACAATAATTTACTAGTCATATTCTCTCTAATTACGCTAGCTTGCTCTTTTTCACCACTCACTGGGATCACGTCAAAGCTTCGTTATCTCTAATTCCGCTTTTAAACCCGCCGTATTGATCTCTCATATACCTTAGGAGTGACATTGTTCAACAACCACCTAGATATGTGTCATTTCTCAAGCAACATATAATAACTAGGCACAGTCAATCAATGACTATTCAATCAACTGAAATAAGCACGTAGTTGAACAAGTAGATAACTCCAAAGGTTAAATTATATTAAAACATAATAAGAATTCATCCACCAAAAGGTTCCATCAAAACTATAGATAATAAATTAGCTATTCATAATAGTATGTAAAACTACAATACTAAAAGTCATAACCAACAATGAAAAGTAGGAAGAAGAAGGGGAAAAACTCGTGGTTGAGTCTTCCTCCTTGCTTCTCGTGTATTCTTTCCTCCTTCGGTGTTGTCTTATCCTAAAGTAGTGTCTCTCCCTTCAAAAGTATGTTTTATAATGAATTTATATCAATTAGGGATAATGTGAGGCGTCCTTGATCTCTGCTAATTCGAGAAGGACACGCTAAGTTGCGTGCTAGAGTTGGTGCAACGCTCGACTTCTTGTACGCTCCCAGCTATTTTGTTCTTCTTCTTTGTTCTTCCGCTTGCCAGATCCAGTGTCAACCTCCATACTTTATTGTTTTTTGTTCATCTCCTAGGCTACTTCGCGCCTACCTTCATGCAATGCACCAATTGTGGCACGCTCCCAGCTCTTGCATCTCTACTCTTTTTGCATCAATTCTTGCCAACTTTCATCTAAATTTATTCCTACATACAATAAACATGTAATGAGCATATTATATATTTATAAACATGCAATCTCCCGCAACTCATATAAGAATAATATGCAAACATACTCAAAAACATGCATTTTAAATCATTTATCACTACCCCACACTTAAACTCTTCTCGTCATCGAGTAACTTAAACTTAAGCACATCAGCAAGTAACACAATTCCAAAACATACTTAAGCATCATATCAATGACAATGGTTTATATAAACGCTTAGAACCCGACATAAGGACTCTTCATACTCTCCTCATTTTTAGACCAATGCCAAGACTATTTAAAATATTTGTGTGACTCTTCTTACATCCTAGCCGCAAAAATTTACTCCACTACATTCCTCTATATGACTTGCTTCTTGTGCCAACTAAAAATATGAGTTCTTTACCAATTCGTCGTAAAGTATGTGCCCTCACCAACAATGCAAAAAGAGTAATCAGTCCACACACTCAAATATGAATTCAAGTATAATTTAAGGAGAAATAATTCGCTCACCCTCACAAGGAAACTCATATGCCACCCAAGTTCGTACCACAGGCTTGCCCGTAGTATAAGACTCAACTAATTTAAGCTTGCAAAATCTAGGATCAAGTAGGACTTTATAGCTCGTAATGCAGGCTAAAGGATAGGTAGGATATATATATATATATATATATATATATATATATATATATATATCATACTATATTATAAGTGTGATGAAGTGCAAAGTTAAAAGACCAAAATATCTCTTAAAAGCTAAGTGACATTTTTGCCCTTCATTTAAATACTACTTTTATGCCATTTTTGTACCAAAAGGTAAAAATAACTCATAATAAATTGAGCCTTTAATTCTCCACTACATTTTACATGAAAATATAAAATACAATGTAATGTATAATAAAAAATTTAAAACTTGCAAAATATTTTTGTAGTCCCAACTAAATTTATTTAATATCCAGTTGAAACTCTTGTAGTAATTTTCATTTTCATAGTCTTGTCCATTAGTCTTAATCGGATAACTCCTTAATATATCTGGTCTATTAAAAATATCTGGTGCTTTTTGTATTCTCAATTAAATTCATAGAATCATTGCTTTGAGAATATTCCAGATAAACTACTATTAATGATATTTGATAGACATATTATTCTATAAAAAAACTAAAATATAGTAGTAATACTTACTGGCTAGCGCTCCATGTATTATAAGGAAGACAAAGCCTGCCATTATTTTCGTTCGGTGATAATATAGCAAACTAGCTTTACAATTTTGGGTTACCTTATGAGCCTAACAAATCACTTGCCGATACGGATGACATATCTAATAAGTTCTTGGATATGGTGGTGCCTTTGGACAATCATTAGTGTTGCAACAAGTTAGAGGAGGCATTTATGCCGATGAGACTTTAATGACGTCTACTATAAAAATCAAAGAGCCTACAAGGCTAAACACTTTTTTCTTTTGTGTTCAAATAAATATTTTTCATGTACGATTTTTTTAGTTTTTACGCGAAGTATGTAGTTTTTTTCCACCCTAACAATGTTTTGGCTTTTTGAAACAAGCTAATAACAGATCACCATAAGATATCAAGAACTTATACTTCTTTCTTTAGTTTTTGTCACTCAAAAAAAAAAAAATTGATAATATTGATATAAATTTTTTAAAGTTTTTATATTCATTAATATGGGTACACGCGTAACGCGCGTACCCAAAGACTAGTGTGTGTATATATATAGTGACTAACCCTCCTAATCACTTTAATACACCGCACTTCACTTTCAAGAACATTCTTGTCATGACCAATTCAATGTTTTGCCGTAAAACCATACACAATTAAGCCCTTCTTCATTAAGCACATCAAAATATAGATACTCACTAGCCCGAATAAAGATATGTGAAGTGTCGTTCATTTTTTTTTTCTTTTGTATTTTTTTCACACTCTCCCTAATTTGATATTTCTGGTTAGTAAGGCTTTTACCCACAAATGCGCCTTGACAACCTTTTTATGGTTTCACTCAAAAGAAACTGAATCTCTTCCTTACTCTTTCAGCGACTTAAGTTCTTTCGGAGGTAAAGGGTGAACAAGATACTATTTAGAACAAGACAGGTGTTGGCTCGTAATGTAGGTGCCAAATAAAAAGGTCTACAAGCTCAAAAGGGCTGACTACGGATAATGTTATCACTGTCGCGCCCCATTTTCTCGCGAAAGCGGGTTTCGACGTATAACAACTCTTTTTAATGAGGTATTAAAAGTAGAAGAGTCGCCACCTAACGATTTTTAAGCTGCGTTAGGGCACCTATTTGCAAATAACTTTGTTTGACTAGTCAACGCCACCAAAGATCGGGTAAGGGCTCAAATTACCTCAAAGAGAAGGTGTTAGGCACTCTTCGAGGTTCACAACTATGGGCCCTGACCAAACTTTGAACTATGTGGATTATGTAATTAGGCTAGGTAATCAAATTAACAAAGGGAAGTATAGAAGTCGAAGAGTCTTATCATAACACATGGAAATTGGAACAAATCTTAATGATTACAAGGTTACAAATACATTGGTCTATATTAAATGACCAAGTGTAGATATCAAGTATATAAAGAAACGGGAGTTCCTAAGTTTTTTAGCCAAAAGGATCACCCCGTGCAACATAAATAATACTTCGCAACTTCCTTTAGGTAGGAGTTGCTCATATTATTCAGCGGGCACAGACTATCATCTCCTGCTATCCGATTACTATGTTGAAGTTGTTTACCTAAAAGCGTTCTAATTCAATTCTAAGTGGTACCCTATGTGTGCGCTACCTGTCCCATGCCTATGGTCCAAGAGGCTTTGGACCTACTATTTGGGTTATTCTAGACTTTACTTAGGTTGCTCAAAAATGATAAAACTAGGCGACATTCAAAATAGATAGGACTTCACGTAGATACAATTAAAGGCCCAAGTTAGCCTTCACACATAACAACAAATGTACGCGGGCAGATTTCATATTATGCAGTAGGCAGTTTCACAATCGAGGTGTTGCTTAAAACCCATAGGCATGGCTTCTAAGTGACCGCACAGTTTAAGAATATCTCATGGGTAGTGCTGCTATCCGGATTATCGAGATTACAGATTACAAGTTATGAAAACCTATAGACATGATCTCTAAGTGATTTGTACAATGAGGCAATGAAAGCCATTGGAAAACTCAGGATTACTCTTGTTTGATCCTATTGACATGTTTTCTAAGCAAGTAGCAGTATTTATAGCCAGGTTCTTCTAATAGTTGGTATCTAAACGCTGATTTATCGTGCTTATTCCTATAGTAATGTTATCAAGGTGGGCAGAGTAATAATACAACAGAAGCAGTCGATTAGTTAATCAATTAAATCCCTATAGACATGGTATCTAGATGAGTATTAGCAAAAGCATATATTAATACGATCCTATAGGCATGCTATATAATAAGCACACGCAGTTGCACAAATTAAGCGAATAGTTATTGATGCACAAATTGAGCGAATAGTTATTGCACAAATATGATCCTATAGGTATGCTATCAAACAAGCACACACAATTGCACAAATTAAGCGAATAGTTATTGATGCACAAATTGAGCGAATAGTTATTGCACAAATGCGATCCTATAGGCATGCTATCTAATAACGCATAGAAGTAGACATATGAACAAGTAAAGCACTTAAACTTATGCTTATAATAATGTGTGGGCAGTAGGTAAAGTGTTTGAATCCGCATGATCTCTATTAGTGTATAGAAATAGGCACATCGAACAAAGTAGCAAACAATCATGTAGACCCTATAAGCATGTTATCTACCCATTCATGCGAAACTTAAAGCATCCCAGCCCCTTTTTCCATTAATCTCCCCATCATTCATTGTTACAGATTATTACATGCCCAAAATAGAATAATAGAACGACTACAAACTTATTCAAGCCCAAATACAACAATTACAGGTCCAGCTCAAGTACAAAATAACCCAGCAATGCCTTCAGGACCTTCACTAGCCTTACCCTTGCGTATCCAACAGGCCCAACACCAGACTTACGAGCATGTCTTATCCAATAACACACACATGGCCCAATAATCCAGGACCCAAACATGAAGGCAACTGTCTTGCTTACCCATTAATAAACAGCAGGAATAGGGACATAAATTCAAACATATCATTTAGGTGACTCATAGTTCAGGCAAGGGCACATGCATAGGGGTTCCAGTTATCACAATCATCAACATGAAGACTTTCTAAGTGTCATACTAAGGATGATGCCTAATAGAAGAGCACACACGCACATGGACTTCATAATCACACAGAATGAGCATGTGTACGGGGCTTTTAGATTAGCAAATAAATTTTAAATAACAAACTCCTTAAGATACACTTGATTAGTTGCAGGAATAAGGCAAACGTGAATCCATAAAGTAAAGGATCTAAGCATGAGAGTTCAAGGCAAGCAGGGGCATGAATTGTTTCTAGGAAGATTGACAGGTGACAATGACATGCTCAAGATACACCCCTTGGGACAGATACCCCAACAGTCTTCCCAAGAATAACACGAAGCAAGGCAGAACACGACTAAGAATGGTAGGCCCATTCAGGGCAAGTAGGAGTGTTAATAAGGAAACTTATTAAAGAAACTCAGGGTCAACAGTATCACAAACTCAGCACCACAACTAATCAGTAAGCACATACCTAACTCAAACTGATCACATATAGTTGGTTCATTTATGCACATCAAAGGTTCCCCAGGCATTGAACTCGAGCAAACCTAGCACTAGCAGGCATGGGCTTACAGAACAGGATGATAGTAAAGCAGGCAACTATAGTAAGGATTGGGGTTCACAAATGGCAGAGTAGCATGCTTGTCTATCGACTGATCCGGCAACTAGCTCTGCCAAAGTCGAACATGTTTGAAATTTGATTTTGGTAGTTGATGTTTTATACGTCAATATCACACAAGAGGGGGGTGATTTGTGTGGTGTTCAATTTTGGAGTGTAGTCTCTATAGAAGAACCTGGTTCTTCTTGGTGTTCCAACTTCTACAGTTTGCGAAAAAGTAATTGCAGAAATAAAAGAACACAGCAATTTTACGTGGAAAACACCTGACTCAAAAGGTGAAAAAACCACGACCTACTTCCCAGTAGGATTTTCCCAAATTCTTCACTACGACAATGAGCCAAACAGCATTTACAAAATAAACTCTTTTGTAAACCTAAGGACTAACTCTAATCCCTTTGTGGCAAACTAGCCTCTAGCTAATTGCGACAAACTTCAAGTTAACTCTAATTTGAATACTGTGTACCTATTATAATTGATTCTAGATAAAGCTGAAAGATACAATATGTAATCACCTACTACAAACAACTAGACTCAAAAGACAACATATGGAACTGATTCTTCGAGCTGGTTCAAGTAGCTTTTGAGCCACACAAGGATTCTTCACATGAACTGCTTGCAAAATTGCTTTGGTAATTTTGCTTTCAATTCTTGTTTCACTTCTGTGTTTGTGCGTAAAAACCTTCAACAGGAATGCTTCAAAAATTTATAGAATTCGTAGTTGAGATGTTGTTGTTTAGTTCTAATGCAAATCTTCCTTGGTGGAAGAGTTCGTGTTTATCTCAACTTCCTTGATCTTGATTCTGTCCTACCTGAATTCGAATTCCATCTCCTTATCAATTTGCAACATTTTCTCTTAGGAGATAACCTCTTAGTTCAGAGATGATGTTTATCTCCTGCGCATGGACTCTTCTAGTGCCAACTGGTCTGTTTGACTATATTTGCCCTAATCGACCTGGTTCAACCGTGTTGTCATTTGTCATTCTTCAAAACCATGCAGTGACTTGATTCAGCAAATTCATCCTTTTTGATGATGACAAACTCTGTGCTTACTTCAATCCAACATAGACACTTTTTATAGTATTAAGCATTTATCATGGAGAGACCAGGTGCATTTAGGTTATAAACATCAGAATAATCTTTGAAAAGCACTATCTTCCCCTTTTGGCATCATCAAAAAGTTGAAAAATGATAAACTTACCATAATATTAACAATTACTCATGGCCATTGAGGCAACTGCAAGTGCAAAGCATGAATTAATCATCAAAAGAAACCAAAAAAATTTAAGCTATTTAAGAAACTGAGAAGAAGTCAATAACAAAATAGAAAAATTTATTGATTGGATATTGATCAGGCACCATACACAAAAAGAAATAAAGACAGCCACAACCATGAGCAAAAGAAAAAAGCATAACAGAATTAGACAATCCCAAACTGGGTCATAGAGGTGGGGGTTTTGGAGGCACTGGACACCTAAGGTTGGGAAGGGGCAGAGGTTGTGTTCTTGGCTTGAAGAAGGGAGAGCATTTGTTGCAACATACCCTCATTCTTCTCTTTTTCCTTAGCTAAATCAGCTTTGAGAGCATCCCGCTCAGCTTCAACCTCTGTAATGCGAGTTTTCAAACGAAGGATCTCCGCATCCTTGACCTCACCTTCCTGCACAAGCATCCTGACCTTGCTATTAACATGCAGTTTCCTGGATGAACCAGGTTCATCCTCAGAAATATTCACAATGTAGTCACGGGTCAGTAGAATGTTCTTCCCAAAGTAGTCCTTAGCAGTTGCCATTTCAGCCTTCTTCACTGGTACCTTGTAGTGAGCAAGCACAGCAGTTAGGATAAACCCATAAAGTATAGCATGTGCCTTGGCTCCATTCACAACCCTGTCTAAGAACTGGATGATGAAGGAAGGCCAATTTATCTGTTTACCCATGTACAGGCACTCCATTAGGGTGAGATCCATGTAGCTGGCAATGTGCCTTCGCTCTTGCCTAGGCAGTAGAAATTTGATCACAAACTCAAAAAACAGTTTGTGCTAAGACCTCATCTCACTCTTAAACACTGCCCTGGGCTCCGGTTCTTGCTCATTCTCACAGAAAGACCTTGTGATTTGAAGGGCTGAAGGCAAACCATCCAAACTAGGCCATCTTTGCCTCGTGTAGTCATCATACCCCTCAAAAGGGATATGCAGTATTTCCCCCAATTCCTTTGCATCAAACGAAATCTCAACTCCCTGAACCTTTGTGGATACCCTTCCAACTTTTACTGTTGCGTTGGCTATAAACTCAACCAACTTATTCCTAGCCAGCCTGCCCTCAAGGTGAAGGACCATGTCCTTCCACCCTTGCACATCTAAGGTATCTAGCAAGAAAATAATCCCTGACTCCTCAAGGTCTCTAAACATATTCCCTTTCAAAATAGTACGCTTCCCAATCATTGTGAGTTTGTCAGCCTCCTCACCGGACACTTCCACTTCCTCTCCACTCCATTTAGTATCATCAACAATCATTACTTTCTTTGACTCAGACATGTTCCTCTTTGCAACTATTGAGGGTGTGGAAGACACAGACGCTGACTTCTTGGAAGAAGCATTGGCTTTTTTTGGCTTTGGTGTCTCAACCTTAACTTGTGCTGGTTGTTCCTCCTGATGGACCAGGTCCATCTCATCATCATCGACCTGAATTGCCTCAACAGGCTCCCCAACTTTTGTCTTACCCTTGGTAGCTTTCTTCTTCTTGCTCTCTCTCAGAGCTTTCTACATTTCTTCTTCACTTTGCCTAACATTGCTTCTAGTAGCACGACTCTTAGGGGCAGGAACATCAGCAGTTGAAGAGGCCTTTATCTTCTTGGATGGGACTGGAGTATCAGCTTTCTTGGGTTTGGGGGTTCTTTTCTTATTGGGTTTGTAAGATTCCCCCAACCTTTTCATCAGATCAGCTAGAGTTTATTCAATGGATGAACCAGGTTCATCCTGTGCATGTTGCAGACTTTCCAGACCTGTTGTTGCTTCACCAGAGTAGCTTCCCCCTAAGTCCTTGACTCCTTCCTCAACAACCATAGGAGTGTGGCCACAGATTGCCAGAGTGGCACCTTCCTTCCCAGTTCCCCTTGCAGAACTCCCTTCTCCCGATCTCTCAATTTCTTTCTTTTTCCTTCTCATATCCGGTACTTCTACATCCACTACAGAACCAATCAAAACAAACCTGTTTTCAGCTATTTCAGGTTCAACCCTAACTTCAGGATTTGCCTTCTCAGAACCAGATGAACCAGTTACTTCTTCCTCATTTGCAAATTTGAAGGACTCGCTTGAATTTTCAGAATCTTGGTCCTGACTGGCTTGAAGGTTTTCATTCAATTTCCTGGCAAGAGGACCATATGCAATAGTTTTTCTGGCTAACATTTTCACTCTACGTTTTCTAGGGGCTGGAGTGGGGCTTGGTGTAACGGCTGGAACTGTTTGAGGTGAAGGAGTGGGTTCAGGAATGGATTCTGGAACTGGAGAGTTTTGGGGGGTTGAAGACCTGGTTGGAGATTGTGAGTTGTGTATCTATGGAGAATTAGATCCAGTGTCTTCAAGACCGACACTGTAATCAGGGGTGGTTGATGAAGATGAAGCAGGGGTGATGTGGAAGACATTTTTCTGAGATTTGGAGAGAGAAGAATGTTGATCAGTTTGGTTGAGAGGAATGATTAACTTGGTTCGATGGTTATGCTTTTGAAGAGGAGAGGTAGTGATGGCTTTTTAAAGGTGTGGATATTAAATGTACAACGGGCGTAATTCTTGGTCAAGTGGAAGTCGAATCGCGGCAGGGGTGTCAGTAGATTAGACGGTTATGACTCCCTAAATCTAGGCTTAATAAAGATCTGATTTGACTCTTTGGAATGGGTTCAATTTGGGATAAGTACTGACAATTTGAAATGAACCAAATATAGATAGAGTCCTGCTCATGTGTGACTATAATTATTTCAATAAGTGTATAGAAATGAGCACGTACCTTGTCAGTCTAATGAACCAGCAACGATGAACCAGGTTCATCGTGTTAGAGTCTTTAATTTGCCTCAATTTACAAAGATAGAAAAACATCATTAGTAACTAAGGAATCATATTAACACATGGCAAGAGAGTATGGCATTAAAGTCATGATACTGAGCAATGATTAGTCTGGTTAGTTACCTATTTTAGTGTTTCTAGCCAAAAAAAATTCGTTTTTGTTTTTCAATTAGGTGATCTTAATCATTCCTAATTCTAGCATGTTTCTCTCAAAATGCTCCTTACTCAGTGCTTTAGTAAAGATATCTGCAATTTGTTTGTCAGTAGCACAGAATTCGATTGAGATCATTCTTTTTTCATAGTTATCTCTTTGGAAATGGTGTCTGACATCTATGTGCTTGGTTCTCTTATGATGAACCGGGTTCTTCGTCATACTAATTGCACTAGTGTTGTCACAGAAAATAGGAATGCATCCAACCTCTATACCAAAATCCATGAGTTGTTGCTTGATCCATAGCAACTGAGCACAGCATGAGGCTGCAGCCATATATTCAGCCTCAGCAGTAGACAAGGCTACTGAGTTTTGTTTCTTGGTGGCCCAAGACACAAGGCAAGAGCCCAAAAAGTGAGCCATGCCTGAAGTACCTTTCCTGTCAACCAGGAAACCTACATAATCAGCATCAGCATATCCTACAAGGTCAAAATTACTACCTTTAGGATACCAAAGGCATAAATCAGTGGTGCCTTTCAAATATCTCAGAGTTCTCTTCACTACATTTAGATGGGACTCCTTTGGATTTGCCTGAAATCTAGCACACTGCCCTACACTAAACACAACATCAGGTCTGCTGGCAGTGAGATATAATAAAGACTCAATCATCCCTCTATATAGCTTTTGATCAACGAATGAACCAGGTTCATCCACGTCTAATTTTGTAGTTGTGGCTATGAGGGTGTCTATTTCCTTGGAGTCTTCCATTTTAAATCTTTTGAGCAATTCTTTCACATATTTTTGTTGATGAATCATTGTTCCATTTGAGTTTTGCTTAATTTGCAAGCCTAAAAAGAAGTTTAGCTCACCCATCATACTCATCTCAAGCTCACTCCCCATAAGCTTGGAAAATTCCTTACTCAATTTTTCAGAGGTTGCTCCAAATATGATATCATCCACATATATTTGCACAACCAGGAGATCCTTACCTTTTTCCTTTAAGAACAAGGTGCTATCAATTTTACCTCATTTGTAGTCATGTTCTAGCAGGAATTTAGATAGCCGCCTATACCATGATATTGGTGCTTGTTTGAGTCCATACAAGGCCTTGTCAAGTTTATACACATGGTCAGATGTCTCCTTGCTTTCAAATCCTGGAGGCTGTTTGACAAATACTTCTTCCTTTAGATAGCTATTGAGGAAAGCACTCTTTACATCCATCTGGTGGATAGTGAATTCCATGTGAGCAGCAAATGCTATAAGAAGTTTGATTGCCTCCAAATTTTCCACAGGAGCAGAGGTCTCATCATAGTCAATTCCCTCCTCTTGACTATATCCATGGATAACCAGTCTGGCCTTGTTTCTTGTAACAGTTCCATCTCCATCGAGTTTGTTCCTAAAGACCCACTTTGTGACAATCACTAATCTGTCTAGTGGTCTGGGTATCAAGTTCCATACTTGACTTCCTTCAAATTGATTTAGCTATTCTTGCACGACATTTACCCAGTGGCATCCTATAAGGCTTCAACAATGTTCTTTGGTTCGACCAAGGATAGAAAGGCATCAAATGCACACAGATTTTTCAAGGAGGATCTTGTTTTGATTCCTGATGTCAAATCTATTATGATGTTCTCAAAGGGGTGAGAGATTTGATATCTGTGTGGTTTGAGCACCAATTGTTCACGGCTAGATGATCCCATGGTATCTTGTTGTTGTGGAACAGGATCCGGGCCAAGATCCAGAGAGATTTGTTGTTGAGTTCCCCCTGTCAAGTTGCTTGGGGTAGTTGGACCTGGTCCATTACCTGTTCCATCTTCTATATTTGCTTCAGTTTGTTCACTGCTTCTGACCAGTCCAAGCTCCTCATCATCTAGTTCCTGTCTCTCAGAAAGAGTGTTAGTTTCATAAAAAATAACATGCACACTCTCTTCTACACACATAGTTCTTTTGTTATATACTTTATAAGTTTTGCTATGTGATGAATATCCCAAGAATACTCCCGCATCACTTATGGGATCAAATTTACCTAGGGAATCTTTGCCATTGTTGTGCATAAAGCACTTGCATCCAAAAGCCCTAAGGTGGGATATGTTGGGCTTTCTCCCTTTAAGTAATTCATAAAGAGTTTTCTCTACCAGTGGTCTGGTCATGCATCTATTTATTATGTAGCATGTAGTGTTTATTGCTTCTGCCCAGAAGTTGTGGGGTAGTTTTCTAGAAAGAAGCATGGTTCTAGCCATAGCTTCAAGAGTTTTGTTCTTTCTTTCAACAACCCTATTTTATTGTGGGGTTCTAGGGGCAGAAAAGTTGTGATTTATGCCATGTTCATCACAGAATTCAGCAAACTTTGCATTCTCAAATTCAGTATCATGATCAGATCTTATTGATGTTAGTTGATTTCCTAACTGTTTTTGAGTTTTTCTAACAAATGAAGTAAACATATCAAATTCTTCATCTTTAGATGTCATAAATAAGGTCCAAGTGAACCTTGAGTAGTCATCAACTAGCACCATTACATATTTCTTACCACCTCTACTCAGAGATCTCATAGGACCACATAGGTCTATATGTACCAGTTCCAACGTCCTGGTGGTACTGACCATTTTTTTGCTTTTGAATGAGGATCTTACCAGCTTCCCCCTTGCACATGCCTCACAAACTTTGTCTTCCTTGAACTTAATGTTAGGAAGCCCTACCACTAAGTCCTTGGAGACTAATTTGTTAAGTTGATTTAGACTAGCGTGACCAAGTCTTCTGTGCCAAAGGAGGGGATCACTGTCCAACACACTTAAGCAAGTGAGTTCATTTTCTGATAATGTGGACAAGTCGATGACATAGATGTTATTCATTCTTTTTCCCTGCAAAAAAATCTTGTCAATAAGCAATTTAATCACAAAACATTTTGTGGAAGTGAAAGCAACCAGGTTACCTCTGTCACACAATTGTGACACACTGATCAGTCTATATTTCAGTCCATCTATCAAGTACACATTCTCAATGGAATGTGTGTCATCCTTACCTACCTTACCAACCCCAATAATTTCACATTTCTTTCCATTTCCAAAGGAGACATTTCCTCCTTTGAGGTTTTCAAGTGAAAGGAACTGTTCCTTGTTCCCAGTCATATGTTTTGAGCAGACGCTGTCTAGGTACCAATTGGCTGCTTCCTCTCACTTGAACCTCTGGTTCTTCATGTGATTCCTCATCAGATTCCCCAATTTCCATGAGCGTGTGTTCTTCATTCTCACCATCTTCTGATTCTTCATCTGAGCTTTCCCCCCAAGCAGCAACCATAGTTTTTGTTGTGGTTTTCTTGGGATGGACCAGTTCCTTCTTCATGTTCCTTCGTTCGGATCTCTCCCTTTTCCATTCTACTTCCCACAGAGGATAGTTCTTGATGTGGTGGTCAGTCTTTCCACATTTGTAACATCCCTCGTTGGCTGGCCTTTCTGGAGCTTTAGCTTTGTTATAGTTTCCACCTCTTGAGATGCCCTTTTTCCTTATGAGGAAGTTTCTGAATTCCTTAGTGATCATGGCCATATCATCTTCCTCCAGATCTGCTCCCTCAGTGATTCTCAGTGCTAGACTCCTTTCCTTCTTTGGAGCATCCATTTTCATTGCCTGCCTTCTAAGTTCATAGGCAGTAAGGTTTCCAATTAGCTCGCCCAATCTGAGGGTTGCCATATTTTTGGATTCCTGGATAGCAGTGATTTTACTTTCCCAGGAAATTGGTAAGACCCTTGTCAGGATCTTCTCCACCCTGTCCTCTTCAAGAATGACTCTACCAAGAGACTTGAGTTTATTTGTTAGAGTTGTGAACCTCGTGTACATCTCTTGGATTGTCTCACTTTCTTTCATAGTGAAGTTTTCATACTGAGAGTATAGTAGAGTACCTCTTGATTTTTTCACTTGAGGTGTTCCTTCGTGGGCTACTTGCAAGGTATCCCAAATTTCTTTGGCAGTGGTGCAGCTTTTAATCCTACTATACTCATCTGGACCTAGTCCACAAACTAGCCACTTTTTGGCCTTAGCATTTTTCTCCCATTTCTTCAGATCCTCTGCAGTGCAATCAGCTCTAGTTTTTGGCACATCTACTCCTTCAGCAGTCTTCTTCATGGTGGCTAAAGGACCATCAGTGACTATGTCCCAGAGTTCATAGTCTTCTCCAATCAAGTGGTCATTCATCATGTTCTTCCACCGGGAGTAATACTGGCCATTAAAGAGTGGTGGCCTTCCAGTTGATTGACCCTCCTAGTTTTCAGGTGGTGCGCTCATTTTGATCTTACCAAGGTGTTAGCCTTTTCAAGGATAACCTGCTCTAATACCAATTGATGTTTTATACGTCAAATATCACACAAGAGGGGGGATGATTTGTGTGGTGTCCAATTTTCGAGTGCAGTCTTTATAGAAGAATCTGGTTCTTCTTGGTGTTCCAACTTCTACCGTTTGCGGAAAAGTAATTGCAGAAATAAAAGAACACAGCAATTTTACGTGGAAAACACCTGGCTCAAAAGGTGAAAAAATCACGACCTACTTTCCAGTAGGATTTTCCCAAACTCTTCACTATGTCAATGAGCCAAACAACATTTACAAAATAAACTCTTTTGTAAACCTAAGGACTAACTCTAATCCATTTGTAGCAAACTAGCCTTTAGCTAATTGCGACAAACTTCAAGTTAACTCTAACTTGAATACTGTGTACCTATTACAATTGCTTCTAGATAAAGCTGAAAGATACAATATATAATCACCTACTACAAACAACTAGACTCAAAAGACAACATATGGAACTAGTTCTTCGAGCTGGTTCAAGTAACTTTTGAGCCGCACAAGGATTCTTCACATGAACTGCTTGCAAAATTGCTTTGGTAATTTTGCTTTCAATTCTTGTTTCACTTCAGTATTTGTGCGTAAAAACCTTCAGCAGGAATGCTTCAACAATTTATAGAATCTGTAGTTGAGATGTTGTTGTTTAGTTCTAATGCAACTCTTCCTTGGTGGAAGAGTTCGTGTTTATCTCAACTTCCTTGATCTTGATTCTGTCCTACCTGAATTCGACTTTCATCTCCTTATCAATTTGCAACATTTTCGCTTAGGAGATAACCTCTTAGTTCAGAGATGATGTTTATCTCCTGCGCATGTACTCTGCTCGTGCCAACTGGTCTGTTTGACTATGTTTGCTCTGATGGACCTGGTTCAACCGTGTTGTCATTTGTCATTCTTCAATACCATGCAGTGACTTGATTCAACAGTAGTATAAAAACAAATTTCAGTGTATGTGTCTTGATTTGAAAAGGTAGCATCTCATTTGGTGCGGGGTTACATTGGTGAGAAGTGAAACATTATTGAGTGGAAAAGAGTCTTTAACTATTGACCCCATATATGAACATTTGAGTTTTCGTGAGTACTTTTTCTCTGATGATCAGCTATTATTCTCACTCGTCCTTTATCCTTGCTCTTAAGAAAGTTGGCCAACCATAACTTCTATTTTACGAGTAAGAACCCGTAACTTCTACCCTCCCATCTGATATTGTCTTAAGAAGACAACTACTACGCCAAACAAGTTGAGGTCGATATGAATCCTCACTATCATGTTTTTTCATTTAAACTCTATCTTATGCTAATATCATGTAAATGCAAAAGGGGAAAAAACCTATGTTGGCAATTAGTAATCTCTCGTCAGGGACTCCTATTTGAATTAAATAACAATTGATAGCCAAGAAAAAGAGACAGGACGGCTTCACTTTAAGTGAAAAGAGCTGGAAAATTGTAGTAAACAACCAGGGCAAAAATATTACTCCTAGTTTAAGCTCTTCAAGAAGTTTTCAAGTTATTTACGATTAAAATATGGTAGCTGTAGCAGCGTATTACAATGTCAGTTACCAACAAGCTCCTTCCTTCCTTTCCCAAATTACCTCTTCCTACTACTATATAGGGATGGTATTTTCAAAAGCAAGTTGGTTGAAATCAATCATATCCAACACTCTTTAGATGTTGTAGCTATCTGTACCTGCTAGTGTATGCTTCACTCTTCTTCCTAGCAATTACGGTCTACATCCCCGCGAAGTCATATAGAAAAATATTTGATGTAGCATATTTAGAGTAGCTGGATCTTCCTGCAAAAGCATATGTAAAAAATAATAATTATGAAGGTGAGGCCGTGGCAGTAATTTCAAACAGTGTCGGTGCAACTCAGTTTATGTGTGTGTGGAGGAAAGAAGCTGATGGACTCACACGAAGAATGATGTGAAAAGTGTTGTCAATTAGCTGCGGAGGAAAATTGTATCTCAATACATCACATACCCTGTATTGTGAAGGAAGATCAAACAATAATTCGCATAAAATACAATGGATAATTAGAGACAAAATACCATCAACAGGGACAAAAAAGTTTAACTTGCCTAACCTTGATACTTGCGAAAGACTTAGATAACATTGAGCAACATATTTTAGCAGCTGTAAACAAGGTTTTGCAGAAAGTTTTTCGACCAGTCGACTCAAGGCTTGTACCACTGCCAGAAAACGTTCAGTAAAAGCACAACAATAGTCCAGACCTTCCTCTTGCATCAAGATTTTCATAACTATGAGCGTCGCAACCTGTACAACCATAACACTCTTTTCATTTAATGATACTGAAAAACTAATGTACTAAAAACCAGTATATGAGAGAGAACTAATTTGCTAAAACATTATTACTGTTAGTGGAAATTTTCAAATCAAGATAAGCCGAGCGACGCCCCATGAAATTATTGAAGCTATTATCAGGTGGAAAAGAAAGCCACCATTAGTTCTTACAATACATGATGGCATGATCATCAAAAGCAGTGGTGGATCATCACCAATTTTCTACTGTATAGAAGCATACTAAAATGACTCCGTTATGTTCGTGAAGCATATTTGGTCCTAAAACCGAATAAAGAAAGACAGGTTCAGTAGATGGACATCACATATAAAAAGACAAAATTATGATGAATGCGCTAAAGATTGATAAAAAGCATGCATAAATGATAATAGAATTCTAGATTAATTCCCATTGCTTCAGATCACAGAACAAGAATTTAGAAGAAATACAGAGTTGGAAATACCCTGGAAGGAGAATAGGGAGAGGAGGTTAGGAGGGTCCTTATATCTGTAGAATCAATTATGTGAAGAACCATATTTTTTCTTGGAGAATCATGTACTAACAGAGAATACAAATTGAAGGATAACACGCTGGAAAACAGAGGAAAATGAAAAGAGAACATGAATAATGGATGTCAAAAGAAACCTAGAGGTAATTTGTGAGAGATGAGACACAGGCATTTGGTGAACAGGAACGCTAGAAAGATGTCGGCTTTGATTTCGCAGCTAGCTTCTGGACAGATGAAGAAAGAGAAAAAGAGAAAAAGGAAACACAAAAAGGAGCAGCTGTGAAAAACAGGAAAGGGAGAAAAGAGAGTAAAAATGGACCAGCAGCACTTCGCAGAAGGCTCAAACTTGGAGCTTCCAACGAACGGGAGCTCTATAGGGAAACACCTGTGTCAATATCCCACTGTTCTCATCATGTAAAAAAGATATAGCTCCAGCAGGAGGCAATAGCTGCACGTGTCCATATTTGATGATACGAGACATTAGCAACTGAACTTGCTATTGCCTTGAGAGCTACATCTTTCCTTATGCAAAACAATATATAACTCCTATCTGTATTATGAATTCTCAGTTGTTATCCAAGAATCTAACACCAAAAACAACTATAGAATATAAACCTGTCTTGTTTTGACAATGCTGCCAAGCAATGCAATACCTCGGTAGAACTGTTTCAACAGCCAAGGGTATCACATACAAGGATGTTCATGCATTACATTTTAGCTAACATTTTACCATACTAACTCCTCAAGAGTGATGTCACTGTGACGTGTATGATATCTACACTAAACAATGATTACAATACTAATTATCAGAGTTTAGCGTGAGATGCTGACTCTATTGATTTTGAGGACCAGCACTTTCCCTACCTCAAGCTCACCCCAATGTGACTGACAAAAGTTTTTGACGACTTTCTGAATATTCCAGGTCATTATCTTCCATTCTCCCGTTTCAAACTTGAAGCAACAAAATCCTATATAGTATTATTTTTCCTCTGAAGGGCCTTCTTGGAAAAACCCCTCCTCTGCTTTGCTCTTGATAGTGTGGTCCTTCATTCTTTGTAAATTCGTTTAATTTACTTCAGAATTCAATTTTTTTTTATTTGAACTAAAAGTACAGAATGTTAAGCACAGTATAAGCATTTCTGATGATAACTCTCATAGAAGATGAGAATGAAGTAATATTTTGCAAAAGATGAAATTGTAGGCAGGCATAACCTTCCGTGACAGTTCAGCTCCCTGATCCATGCAGTGCAGGCACAAAGGAAATAGTTGTGATTCTAGAAAAAAATTAAGAATTTCTGGCCCATATGGATCATCAAACTGTACAACAAAGCGAATTCAGATATCGTATTAGTTCTTCTTAGGATAACTATATAGAGTGTAAGATCAATGGTCACATTACCATACAAAAGTCCATACAGCACAGAGAGCTAATACTTCAGAGAAATCAGATTGGCATTTTGCCAATTAGTATGAGATGAGAATGTGGACGGAATCTATAACGTACATGCGGAAAAAAATCACAATAAAAGTGGAGAAGAGTCATGACTTGATATTTCATACTTGAAACCATATCAAAGCATCTATAAGTTTGTTCTAAGTAAAAGGGAACAAGAAGACTCATGCTTCTGCTGCATTAACAGGGACAATAACTGCAGTAAAATAGCTTCTAATTTTCTAAGAGAAAAATTGGTTTGACATAATATCCATGCAATGCAGTTATTCATGCTAGACTAAACTACGTTAAATTTACTTAGTTACTCAACATCAGATCCAAGTTGAAGAAATTTGAAAAATCAATGAATGAAAGCAATGTAATGAGAAGTAGGGACAAAAAATGTGTGTAATTGTTTAGATTATATTATCACCTTTGCTAGGGAACCAATAAGACCCAAGCTGCTAAGCCTCACAAATTCCAGAGGCTTCTCATTTGCTGAAGCTCTGAGAAATGGGTAAAGATAAAATGGTATGTTGGCTGCATACACAAAAAAGTATTAGAAGAATAAATTACTTCTGAAATAAACGGAGAAAAAAACAATTTCCAGTTCACTCCGCAATCAGTCGATGATTCCTTTTACTTGTGCTTTATCATAATCCATGAAGAAAACCAGGAGGGTAATAGGCAGAGGATAAAACCTATTGAAGAAGTGAATACAAATAAAATGTTTGAGGATAACTAGACCAGCAGATGGACAATGCTTCTTACCAAAGGTCTCTGCAGGCACAATGCTCACACTCACCACAAAAATGATAGTGGCTCGAACATTTACAATTCATGTTCACAATACATTAAAATCAGAAACAATATAAACTAACAAATTTTAAAATTAAAAAGGACTGCAATGTGCAGAATGTGTTCTTATACGCAATCATGCAGAATGTGTTCTTATACGCAATCTGAAATTTGCAGGAAAAGAGAATGGAAGATATGCCAAGAAAAAGCGAATAAAATTGTAATATTGTAATAACACTTAGGTCAATGAGAAGGTAAAATGGCAAAACTTGTCCATTTGAAATAATAAGTTGAGCCTGTTTTGGTAGATACATGCGCACTCATTTGCATATGTACTAATATACTCACTTTCAAAAGTAGATTGACAAAGGTTTAGCTTAAAAATCATTTTACTGTGAAGCATTAGAGAATCACGCTACCTTTGACGAGCCCTTTTCTTGTATCAGGGTGAGAGGCCATACACTGCACTCATAAAGCCAGAAAAGAGTGGTTGTTACATATCATGAAGAGGCACAAGGTGGTGAATATAGTAGACTACAATCTGATTCCATTAAGTTTATTTTTATGACTTCTGTTCCAGAAGATCACTGACTATCAAATTATCTATTCAGTAAGAAAATTTCACTTTGTGAGAACTATATATCGTGTATACGATTTCCACAAAGTCCTGTGTACAGACTATATTCTGATGAGTTTTCCCTTCCATCTGCATTTTTAACCCAATTTAGTGTATAGTGCATTAGACAGCCTCTAGCTTTGCACTGCAATCGATATTACTTATAAACCAAATTATTCAAAGAGTTTTACCTTTCTAGATGACACTGCTTAAACATTACACTTGACTATAGTGGAACTTAAGTTACTACGAAGATATTAAAGCCTCCGTCTAATAATACTGATTGTGGTATGAGATATCTGTGGAGAAAATATAAACCAATTTCTGCGTTTATTCTGGCGCTTAAGTGTTTTATGGACATTTCTAGTGGGAAAGACTAGGACCTTTATTTTTTTCCTAGGTTATGATCATCAAATATTCTTACTCTCATGCACGGATTTGATGCTATAACGTCTTATCATCTAAACATTGAAAAATCATGAGATCACGAGAAAGAAGGCAACATTCAGACTGTATGACCAAATTATAGTTTAGGCGTGAGCCTAATCTAGGATGGAGCACATTCTAGTCGAACAAGTTTTGAAGCAAGTGCATGAAGAAGGCAGTTGAAAGCATGCTTGTCCTTGTTGATTAGCACTTTCACCTTCTCTAATAGCAAATATGCAGATGTAGAAGTTCACGATACACGCCAAACCAAGATTATATGCAAACCCACAAGGAGAAGTACAGTGGTATAATAGGATATATTGACCTGAAGTAAAGTAAGAGCATCACAAACTCGAGTAGATTCCTTCATGGTTAATGTTGAGGTTGATAACTTCGGGTACACTGCTAATACTTCCTGAAATGAAGAGAAAAGTTAGGCTCCAAAAACTTGTAGCAATTTAGAACTCCTGGTGCATCTACATCTTTTGCCAAAACATTCAATGTATAAGGCTTGTCCTGCCTGCAGATTAAGTGCCTCGCATATTTGTTTTTGGTGCTTACAGAAAGGGCTCCATATGGATTCATTGAAATGAAATCATGTATTTGAGCAAAACTTATCAGTTTCAAATCAATGTGCAAGTCTAGATGCAGCCGTTCTCAATCTATCTCAAATCCTATTGCTTTATAGATCTCTTAAATAACTGACTGTTATAGCAATATGACCAGACCGTGTGGACCTTAAATAAATTCTATATTCAAGATTTCACGCACCCCAGAAAAAGAATTTAGAATATACTAACCCAAATACAGTCAAAGAGCTAACTTACAATGCAGCAACTGAAATGAATATCATGAGCATAATACATATAACTAACAAAATTAACCCTTTCTTATGTCAAACTTTTCTACAGTTCTCGTTACTATCAACAGTTCAACACTGAAGAAATCTCAGAGTCTGGCAATAAAATGCACAGATTATTCCTAGTGAATAACTTATAAGCCCCCCCACCCCGCCCCACCCCAACAATAAAAACTCAAATAAAGCATCGACTAAACTCAAACTATCAAGTTTTTTTACACACCCCTTTCTTTTATTGAATACAACAGTTGAACCATCACAAAGATTGAAACTTAATTCGAGAGGTTTTACGTTTTCAGGCTGTTAAGCGTTCGCATCTGCGAAGTGAGTTCGTTTCTTCTTACCACGAAAATCCACAAAATAATTAAAAAAAACTGTCCTAAAGGCTTTGGTTTGATAAGCTAACTTAGATATTTTAGAATGGAAATTTTGCATAATTCAGTTTCTGTACTACTATTAATATCAATATTATTTGGAAGAGCAAACCAAATACAAAAAAAAACACTAATTTACATGTGCCTTCTATGGATCAATGTGGAAACTTTGCCTTTCGCAAGCAGACCTCAAGGTGAAAAACTAGAAGTTCAGTTTAAGCATAATTTGAAGTGTAGTTGACAAAAGATTGGAAAAAACTAAAAGAGGTATACCTGTAAAAGTATGTAGACTGTATTAAAGGAGTTCCACAATAGCAAAGCAAGATCGCTGCACATTTCTCGCTTCTGACAAAATAAAATAAAATTACCTCCTCAGAATTGTCACCACAAAATTACCACGTTAGACAGGGTAGATGAGAGACAAAGCAAAAGATAATTGGAAATAAACAAAATCAAGAAGATCTGTTTATCATGTTGAACTGTATCAAAGTTAAGTTCATTCTTCACAGTTAATTTATTAGTATGTTCTTTTAAGAAATTAACCATATAAATGAAGAAGAAGCCAATCAGTTGTATATCGTAAGGAGAAATCAAATTATATCAGTTCCCTGCCAGTGTGATCACACAGTGTGTTCTGCTCGACCTATAAAAAGTTGAACTTTTTGAAACAATATATATGTACTCTAAGTGCTTACTCATTGGCCATTGCCACATAATAGTAGTTGGTGTGGTGTTATTTTCTACAACTACTAAAAGATTGATGGAGTGCTTTTAGTTGATTACAGAACTTGTTATAATATTATAGGGGTACTAATTTATCCTGATGTGATCAACATAAAAAATTACACACACATACGAGGGTTAAACCGTATATGTACTATAAAATTACACACCATCCATTGCCAAGGTAAATCTTCCCACCAACACTGGAGTACTAGATGGGCTCCCACCAAGTATTGTAGCTGGATTTAAATCTAAAATCAAGGTTGTTACTTCCTACACACTGGGGTTGTGACAGCATTAAAAGACACCATCCTCCAACCGTCGCATACATAGTACATGGTAGTGGATGCATTTTTCGCCTCGACACACACATATACATATATTGTATACCCCCACACACAAAAACAGACCCCACACTTGAAAACCCTCCGTTCAAGCATCAATAGTGATTCTTCTTCACTCTCATGGAGAGGAACCTCCAACTTCTGCTCCTTTTCCACTAGACTATCACTCTCTCATCGACTCAGAGCCGAATGTAGTGTATGAATTAGGGGTTCATCCAAACCTAGTAATTTTGGCTCAGACCTAACAATTTGACTAAATAAGTACAAATAATAGATTTGGAACCCAGTAAATCGGATAAATTGCGGTAGAATATTCCTAACTCGAACCATATCCATAATATTCAAATTCTGCATGCCTCTACCTCCATGAATATATGTAATTGAACAATTTTATAAGAAAATATACTACTAGGTGCATTATAACTACGTACGCATCTGGATACACCTCTGTCCATCAACCGGAAGAAAAAAAAGAAGAAAAAACTGGAAGACTTTTGAATCCAACAGTACAAAAACAACAAACATTACGAGAAATCCCAGAAAAATCGCTTGGCTTTCTGAGGGTGACGATTCAAAACTCAAAACATGTTTGGTACCACCAAAACCAATAAAGAAAATTAACTATACCTGTTTGATGAGAATGTTGAGTTGACTAAGAACCCCTTCACGAAGATTACTGTCGTGAAGCAACGCTATCAACTGCTCCGGTGAGGCCGTTGCCAAGTCAGGAGGCTTCTGAGCGACCAACAATGCACTACGGCGGAGTTGGTCCACAAATGGCGGCGGCTTTGGCAAATTATCCATTTCAGAGTAAAACGTACTTGCAACTGTACCCAACCTTTTCTTGCCCTTTCAAATTCTTGGAGAAAATCTTGAAATTGCTTTTGTGAAAGAGGAAGTGTAGTAGATAATTCTCTCGAAAGTTTTTTCTTGGTGTCTACGGCTTTGGCTCTTTGGGATTCCAGGTGAGCGGGGAGAATGGAGGGGCGGAAGGGTTGTGTATTTCATGCAGAATCTCGATATTATAGGAGCAGTGTTTTTGTAACATTTTAAAAAAAAAAATCGATAAAAGAATTAAATGATGACATAAGAGTTTAAGTTATATATATTAAACCGAAAAGGGTTAATAATGCCCTAAATTATTGGAAAGGTTTAAAAACTCCATTCATTTATTTATTGGGCTAAAAATACTCTTCCATCTACCTTTTTAGTAAAATTACTCCTTAATCTACCTTTTGGGTTCATTTATATCATTTGATCGTAGGTGAATGGTGAATTAAAAATAATAATTATTTAAATTCACGTGACAACTTCTTATTGGTCGACATTAAAACATATATATTATTAGAAAGACACACATATCTGCCCATTTTTCAGACCAACCCGCCCCAAACACTAACCTACTCCAAATAAAAAATTCAACTAAATTTCTAGAAGGTGGGCTTGAAACAAACGCAGAAGAAATCTTTAATCTAAATTATACAGTTCAATGCCAAGACTAATCAAGAATCGTCTTATGAAATAAATAAAAACTAATCAAGAATTAATGTAACACCACAAAGCGGAAAAAATGCTTAATCTTTTCCACTTCCTTTTTCCATAAGTATGTTGAATTCCTGATCTTGCTGGTAATAGTCGTTTTTTTAGTTGAACATTTTTTATTCGGGTCCGATTAGTGTTTGGGGCGGATTAGTTCGAAAAACGGGATAAATATGGGTGGGTCTTTCTAATAGCTTAGATGTTTTAATTTGAATCAATAAGAAGTTATCATGTGGATTTAAATAATTATTATTTTTAATTCACCATTGACCTAACGGTCAAAGGGCATAAGTAAACCAAAAAGATAGATGGAGGGGTATTTTTAGCTCAATAGATTGATGAAGGATATTTCTAAACCTTTTTCAATAGTTTAAGAACATTTTTAACCATTTTCCGTATATTAAAAGGGTGCAGAGTCGAGGAAAGGGTCATACAACAAGAGTCTATTTATATATATTGATTCGTATAAATAGTTTTCACACTATGAAGGCATAAAAGTTAAACCTTGTGGGTAAAACTTTTGACTAGTACTTGTCTAATTTTATCTCCTATAGTAAAGTTTTACACCTTATTTATTATAAATAAATGTCGTTTTAAAATATTATTTTCTATAGCAACCTTTTAGGTTTTATAGCAAAATATGTATTTATGGTCACTTCCTACCGTTTAGCCATTAAATACGCTGTAATATTTTTCTCTCTCTTATTTTTTGTTCTTTCTCTCACAAGACCATCGTACAGTATACAACTTTAGAAACTACGATCTCTTAACGTTAGTCTCTTCTCCATGAATACAACCACGATTCTCCATTGATTTATCTCCATTGTCTCTCGAAATTTTCAATGTTTTTTGCTCCAAAAAGTTGTGGTAAGTGTTAAAGTTGTTAGATTTTCGTTGTACATTGCTTCTTCTATTTCTCTTTACTATTTTTTTAGAAATAATCATCAATGTTATGTTGTGACCAGAAAACTTGAAATTTTATCTCCAATGGCTAATTCAACAACTCACAAGAGGGTTACCCGACATCGAAACAAGCCCAATTTGAGAAATTTTCAAAAGAATCAACTTTCTGACGCGGAAAAAAGAAGATAACTACATATTGCATCCAATCCAATGTAACATGAAAGCACGAAGCACATAGAAATAAATTTTTACTCCTATTTATTAGGGAGAAATTGCAGCAAGGCATGATCAAGTCATCATATATGTCCAGCAAAGATCATATAGCAGATATATTAAGTAAGGCACTTGGAAACAAATGCACACTAAAATGGTTCGCATGTTTAGGATGATCAACATTTTTCATTACCCAACGGGGGAGTGTTGAAATTAATAGCAGCAATGCAGTTTGTACATAGGCTACGAGAGTTGTTTGATTATAATTAGTTATTCAGTTAGCGGCTGATTATTTTGTATTGTTTAGAAAAATAGTGTAGTGATATAAGTAGTAGTAGTAGATACAAACGTGTAAAGTGGCTTAAATGCATCCGAATCATTGTTTTGGAATATTCTCTCCGTTCTCTCTTTTCTTAGCTTAAAGACCAGCTCCTCTTTCCTCATTTATAGCATGTTTGGTCAAGTTTTTTTTGGGTCAAAAGTGCTTTTTGGGGCAAAAACATTTTTGGCCAAAAATTGAGGTGTTTGGCCAAGCATTTGGAAAGAAAAAAAGCGCTTTTGAGGAGAAGCAAAATCAATTTTGGAGAAGCAGAAAAAAGTAGCTTCTCTCCGAAAGCACTTTTCTGATAAGCATTTTTGGGAAAAATATACTTAGAAGCAGTTTTTAAAAGCTTGGTCAAACACTAATTACTGATTAAAAGTACTTTTCAAATTAATTAGCCAAACACAAACTACTTCTCACCAAAAGCACTTTTTTTAAAAGTACTTTTAAGAAAAGCACTTCTCAAAATAAGTTGATTTTAAAAGCTTGGCCAAACAGGCTATTAATGTGTATAAAGGTAAAACAGTAAAACTAGACTATTGTCTAAAAACTTTCATAAAAAGAGGAAAAAATGCTACTCCTTTTGCTTCAAAATAAGTGATTTTTTTGTTGTTTTCATACATATTAAAAATTCATCTTTTATTATTAATTAGCATTGAAATTGATTATATTAACCTTTACTATCTCTTCACTAAACACTCATATCACATACTCCAATATTATTTACTCCAAAAGAAATATAGGCAAAAAAATAATTAATGCATTCTTAAAATATGAAAAAATCACTTATTTTAGAGCGGAGGGGATATTACTCTTTGAGAGTTAGGGGTCGCCAGTTGAAAAGCTGGGGTTTAAAAAAGAAAAAAGGAACTTGATATATAAGTAGACAAGGATGTGTTATAATCCATATCACCGTGTTCTAATTAAGAGGATAACACAATGAACAGAAGATGAAAGGAGTTTATCCTCAATTATACTTGGTCGAAATAAGTAAACTTACTTTAGTAAAACTAAAGCAAATTGGTTAGCCAAAACTCAAAACTCATCCTAGCTAGGTCATGATGATATCCAATACTACCGTTAGGCAAATCAACAATAAAATCAATACGCTAATAAATAATCAATATGCATCTCAAAAATAAATAATAAAATAAATAACTGAAATAGTTCATTTTCATAAGTTAGTACTAATGTTAGTAATTTAATTATTCGAACGTGGTCAAAATATAAACCAAGAACAGAATTTAAATCCCGAAAATCCGGTATCACAAGTACATGAGTATATACTAGGAAGTACAATACTATTACAACATATGTATGGGATATATAAAATAGACAGGATAAAATAAATGAATAAGATGGAGACTTTGTGTGCTATGGATCGTAACATAGAATGCAGCTCACCACAAAGTCTCCTCACAGTCAGTGCAGGAGTGTAGCATGAGTACGTAAATTAACGTGTACCTAGTAAGTATCTAGCCTAACTTTAAAAAAAATAGGGACGAGAGATCGACATCGACACTTACTAGTAGTCTAATAAATCAAGTATAATAAAAGTAAACATGTACGAGGTATGACAAGTAAAACAATAAAAACATATATAGGTACATAATACGATCCTCAAGCGAAGAGTAAACATAAAGTCCTCAAATACCGGATACTTCCTTAAATGAAATACATACTAGTCAACACCAAATAAAAGGTCACATCTCAAGTCAATAAGACTAATAAGTATGTTGACTCCTTATCAAATATTTTGCACAATCCTGCGGAGGCGAACGGTCCAATCCCATAAGAGTAATGTCATGATTTTTTGCCGTGACGTACGGCTCGATCCCATAATAATCATGTATATTTCCGAGGATCAACCAACTCGAACCATAGTTGCATCTCATAATGTTGCCAAGGCCGTATGACTCGATCCATAATAGTATTGTTGAAGCATTCCGACCGATCTCATAGGAATCGTGAAACTTGACGGGTCACTAGACTCATTAACGAATATATGTATGAGTTATGAAATTAAAAAAAATCGGACAAATTCGTACAAAACAGGAGAAATCCGTACAAGGAAACTATAACTTTTACTGCTACTCAAGTAGTTCGCCAGGTATCTAAACAAGTCTAGTCTTAGACAACAATATAAATTAAAGTATGTTATTCAAGAATAACTCAAATATTACAATTAAAGCATGTTGTGAGTCTAAGTCTACATGTACCTAATAAGGAATTCTGGCGACGCACAGACACTCGTCACCTCATACGTACGTAGCCCCCACAACAAGTAGCACGTAACAAATACAACACATACATGATAAATTCCTCCTCATAAGGTTAGACATGAGACTTACTCACTCCGAAATCTGATAACCGACTCCAACACCTCTCTAACTGCTCAAACTAATGACAAACGACCCGAAACTAGTCAAACACCGTGCAAACCAATCAAAATATATTCAAAGACTCGTAATTTAACAATTTGAAACAATTCTCAACTCCACATGAAAAGTCAGCAAAGTCAACCCCCGATCCACTTACTCGGATTCCGTAATTTTTTGAAGATAAACATTACCTATAGTACTACGAACTCAAATATACAATTTGTTTCCAATTCCATGTCCAAATTCGTGGTCAGAATCCAAAAATATTATATTTAGGTTTTCTTCCAAAATCTCACAATTTCTACCAATCATCATATTTAAATCCATATAAAAATCTATGTATTTAACTCACAACAAATGGTAATTACTTACCCCATGACAAATGATGAAAATGACTCTTCAAAATTTCCCAAATCGCCTCAACAAGAGAGAAAATGAAATAAATAAGCTCACCCACGAGCTCATTGAAGCCTCTACCAAGCCCTTCATCGCATTTGCGAAGACTTACCTGCCCCACAGCTTCACGTTTGCGAGCAAAAATTTGCGTTCGCGATGACTAAATTCCCCCAGCATCAATCCCCTCCTTCGCGTTCACGGTAGACCTTCCGCGTTCATGAAAGGGATATTTGCCAGCCCGCTATCCTTCGCGTTCGCGACTCCCTTGTCGCGTCCGCGTAGGGTAAAAGACCCTTGGCCCCAATTTCTTCTCCGCGTTCACGACTCCTTCGTCGCGTTCGCGTAGCACAAATTCCCAGCATCCAAAATCCTTCACCGCGAACGCGTGCTCTCCACCGCGTTCGCGAAGAACAACACCAGAAACCAGTACCAACAACAGCAAAATACCCAAACTTGGTCCAATACTAACCCGAAACACACCTGAGACCCTATCCATTTATTCATGCAAGTCCCAATACCTTATCCAAACTCGTCTAAAGGTTTGAAACGTCGCGGATAACATCAAAACCAAGAATCGATGATCAAAACTTTCTCTTAACTTTCAAACATTCAAACTTCGCCGAACTTGTGCGAATCGCACTTCGACATTCCGAATCACGACGAAACTTCACGAACAGTTCCAATAAATAAAATGAACTTATCCAAGGTCTCGGAACACCGCATGCAGTTGGATAACACCAAAGTATATTCTAAATCAAACTTAGCAAATTTCAAAACCTTCAAATGCAAGCCTCCGATAATAAGTGCCGAATCGCTCCCGGACCATCCGATACTCAACTCGAGCATATGCCCAAGTCCAGAATCACCTTACGAAGCTATAGGGACCTTCAAATCTCGATTCCGAGATCATTTACACAAAAGTTAAACCTAGGTCACCTCTTCCAACTTAAAGCTTCCGAATAGAGAGTTATTCTTCCAAATCAACTCTGAACTGCTCGTAAATCCAATCCGACTATATGCGCAAGTCATGTCATGGGAGGCTTTCCATCCATGCCCCATGACCCCTTGGACGCGCCCTGTGGCGTCCTAACAAGCCTCCCAACGCCTAGCGCCACGGACGGCCCCGTGGTCTTAGCCGCTCCAAGTGACAAGCGCGCAGGTGCCTCTGTCGCCCCACCAATTTCCCTCGCTAGCGCCCAGCCGCAAGCAGCTGCCAACAGCGCCGCACGCACAGACAATGTCGCGCGCAGATCATGATGTCGGAGACCAAGTTGCTGCCAACGGACCTGTTTCTACCTTTGTAGAAAACTAAGTCCTTTTCTTTGTAATCATAGACTAGCTTTATTCCATGTACTTCCATTATGTTTCTCTAGCCTAGTTTAGTCTACTCATGTAACTAGGGTTTATTTTTCTAAAGCATTATTAGGGGTTATCAAGCATTCAAAACTTTCAAGCAAGCAAATCCCTGTACTAGTGTCTCTACCCCTCGACACCGCATTTCCTTTCATTTTGTAATAACTTTCATTATTGCAATCCAACTTTCATCATTTCAAACATCATTACTGTTCTCTCAATTGTTGGCATTGGTTTTCCCACACGGCACTGACAATCTAGTCTAGCGTGTGGCGGGGACCTCATTTGGCAGACAGCAACCACCCTGACATCGGTTGCTTAGCCTTACGTCGCCCTTCCAAAGCATCTCAGGAAGGCGCCACGTAACAGTTGGTATCAGAGCATAGGCTCGACATCGGACGATGGAATGCATTGGCATCACCACCATTTCTGGCCATGGTGAATCAAGGGTACCGCATTGCGGCCCTTGAGGAGACGGTTGACGTACTACGACCCATTGTAGATACGGTGCCGG
>ML294696.1:404-65618 GCA_005239495.1 Nicotiana undulata
ATGTATAACTAAAAGAATATACCTTTACCCAATCAGGTTTTATCATCCTCTCTTCGAAGGCAGTTAACCAAATATGCCCCTTGTTAGCGGACCATCTCAACGTTCGAGGTATGGATTCAGAACACTTCGTAGCGATCTCGAGGTTGACATCGAGCAACAATCATAAAGCCAAACTTGCAGTGCTAAGGAGAATCCACGAATTAGATAAGAATGAACACCGATGGTTAGACGATGTCTAACTGAATCCATAACCTGATTGAATGAAATAATACCCCAAGGGTATGATTCAAAATGACCTGTCTCTATCAAATAAAACCTAAATGGATATATCAAAGAAACATTATCTTTATCAGACGGGCAAATAAAAAATTCCAACAGATATAAGATGCACAACTTCACTGCATCCTCGTCGTTTACCCAAGATTTGCTCGTTACAATATTTTTTAAGTACCATTTTTCAACTCTTTTTTTGTTGGGGAAATAACTGTTCATTAAAGGGCTAACATATGTAGATGTATATCCAAAGTCGCCAATATTATTGACACAATTTAACCCAGTAATTAAACAAAAATCTCTTAATGAAAAAAACAATTTTTGTCCCTTTAGAAGAACTGAAAAAACAGAATTATTTGAGTTTGACAATTCATACTTCATCAGAAGATGAAGTGCTTGATTTTTCATGCATATAGTGGGGATAGAAAGTAAGTAACCAAAGCAAGGTTTTTTGAAAGCACGAAGAGCATTCGAGGACAGAAGCTGAGATATCTGGCTAGGGATGCTTGGATCACACAAACTGTGGAATCTAAGCACCCCGTATTGAGCGTTGTGTGGGGCAAAGTAAGGATCATTCTGCAGTAAGTGATAAAAAAGGCATTGGTCAGTGTATTATCTACATATTACTACATAACAACTACATAGCAACTATAAAATAACGACAAAGCAACTACAAAACTATAGACAAATCTATACTGTTTTAGCGTAATAACTACAACTTAACTACAAAATTAAAACATTTATCTACAATATGTAACATGATTACAAAACAGAGATTTCAACAACAAAAATTAAAACTAACAAATTACAAAAAAAATTAAAAATGTTTACCTTCAATAAAATTCTTTTCGGAGCCAATTTTGGGGATTTTTTATGGTGCTTCTTCGTTTCGTGTTTTGTTGTAGACGTAGACATTTTAGCTTTTTTTTTTTTTTTGAACTTTTGGGGCTTTTTCCACAAAATCATCATCTACACAAACATCATTCCCCTTCCTTTTTAGATGTTTGTCGATAGGTGTAGAACTTCCAGCAGCATCTATGTCGTGTAATCTCTTTGTTCTCGGCTCAGCCCTCATTTGTCTGTGTGATGAAGACTGTATGGTATGATGCATTGCATGTGTTGATCTTGGTTTTTTTGCTGGTGATTTGGGTGTTAAAACACCCAAATCGAATGATGGAATGTCGACTACTGCTGATTTTTGGACTGCTTTCTTTGGATATTTGGATTTCTTCATTGCTGAACTAGAATGGTGAACGTGTGTCGAAGCCTTGTAACAATGGTGAAGGTGGTCGACTGTAACTAGACGTGGGGGGGAGGGGAGTTAATGGGGTTAGTGGAGGGGGTGAGGAACGAATGTGAAAGTAAAAGTGGGGGAAAGTTACTGTTGTGGGGGGGTGTCGAAGATTGTGAGTTGATAGGAGAGAGAAACGTGTATGTGTATTAATTTGTCCTATAATTAAGCCTAAAATAAATGCTTACTTAATTATACCCCTAATTTAAATTATGGTATATAATATGTAATTAGGTGTATTAAATGTAATTATCTATAATCTTAAACATTAAGGGTAATAGGGTTTAATATATGGCATATAAAGGTAAAAATTTCTTATTTTTATGCAGAAACTGTTCGCATTGTTACTTCTAAGGACCTTCCAATTTTTATAATGTTTGAAAAATTAATGCTTGAAGTTGTTTAGTTGGTCATCCATGTTCGAAATCAGAGAAGCAGAGAAATATTTATTTAATAAACAAAACAGAAAAATAATTCTGAGCCCACAAGTTATTTGTGTGTCCTTAAGGAATTTAATCCTTCATTGTTGCCCAACGTTATGGATTAATTTTTCCCAGGATAGAACGGAATAACTATTCTGTGATAGCGGCACTACAAATCACAAAACTTCAGCGAACTCACGGAGCAAATCACACTTGACATTTATATTTGTTTCGAAAATAATGCAACATTATAGAAAGGAGGGGGAAATTTTCATATTTTTCATTGGTGGAAAACGAGGCTAAGCCTCTCTATTTATAGACAATGAAAGGGTGAGATAAAGAGGTGCAATCCAAGAGGTGCCTCTTTCATGAGATGAAGAGGTGCAATCCAAGAGGTGCCTCTTTTATTTCCCATTCGCACCCTTAATAAAAACGCAACAATCCTCCACATGAATGAGAATGGACATATGTGGAAAAACATGCATGAAAATACTTTGTGATTCGCAAGTAAGGATTAATCGCATCTGGATAAGTAGGTTTCCCTTTGAACTTTCCGTAGTGAACTTATGTCGGATATACTCGGTCAATTGATAGATTTGATGTCTTTGAACCGTGTATACCTAGACAACCATAAGTCACACAATCAACCCTTAACCGTCTTTAGTTTTCATTGTTCTGTTTGTTTCATCCATGAACACCACTTGGTTCATAAGTGCGTAGAGAACTAGCCTTACTGAATTCTCCTTGAAACGGCTTACACTTCACACTTACATAGGTGATTTCTAAACGTGTTATCCCGTAGATACACTATTTGATATACCACGTATCAAACTTAGAAATCATTAAAAAGCCTTAACGCTTAATCCTTGGTACTGAACATTGTCTCATCACGAGAATAGACCAAAAAGAAATTTTATTTGACAATGTTGAACCGTCACTAATGTCTTTGTTTGATCTCCTTAAACTTAGATCTTGGGATCTGTCTTCTAGGTAGAGTTACCGCCATAGTGACTTGTCCTCGGCCATAGTCTCATTCCCTTTGTTGACTTCTCAACCGCCTCTCTAGGTAGGTCCTTTGTAAGCGGATCCGATACATTATCTTTTGACTTTACATAGTCAATTGTGATAATTCCACTAAAGAGTAGTTGTCTAACTGTATTATGCCTTCGTCGAATGTGACGATATTTTTCGCTTATACATAACTCTTCCAACCCTTCATGTTGCTGCTTGACAGTCGCAATGTATGCATACAGGTGTCACAGGTTTGGGCCAAAATGGAATGACTTCTAAGAAATTCCGGAGTCATTCAGCTTCTTCACCTGCCTTGTCTAAAGCTATAAACTCAGACTCCATTGTAGAGCAGTCAATGCATATTTGTTTGGACGATTTCCAAGACATCTCTCCCCCACCGACTGTTTAGAATCGGTTGAACTGGTGATCTAATTTGCATCACTATACTCCTCTATTATTGCAGGATACTTATTCGGTGCAAAGCATGATTTTGAGTATATGTCAAAAATCTCAACACTCGTTTCATTGTCATGACAGTTCAATACGAACTTCCTTATGCCGTAGACTAATACGTCTCGACTTTCTATTTCATATCAGATTATTGACTACACTTAATGTAGCAATAGTATATTATAACAACAGCTGGAATGATTGGCATCAGTTGTGACCACAACCTTTTAATATCTAACACATTTCGCAATCACTCCGCCATTTTCAAGCATTTATTTATTATTTATTCATATTTCTATATGATATGCAAATTATAGCACCTTCATTCATGAAATAAATCCAACTTGCAATGGATTTTGGTCATGTTCATATGTTGGTTCACTCATTATAGACCAGCATATTAATACATTTTTCATGAACGGTCATGTTTATACAAAACATGTAAACACACTTTTCATGAAAAGTCACAGCCTTCCAGGTGACACCCTTTTATAAAAGAGATAAACATTATAAATGTTCAAGAAAGAATAAATCATTTCAGGAAAAGTACGTAAACAACTTTCGAATTTGCAGTTTCATCACTAGTCATCACTAAGACTGAACAAGTAATGAATTAACCGACTATCATATCAATATCAACTAGGATTGGTGGGGTTAAAAAATTATATCATTTAGACATTATGTATAACATTGGCTTTTGTCTTGCATAAGCTAAAATCCCCCCACATTTTAAATATTTCATCCACATATAATCAAATAATGACTATATGATAAGTATTCTTAAAGTATACACATTTGTTTACACTCATTATATTTGAAACCATTTGACAATATAATTTGGTCAGATCTCGCATGTCATTGTTTGGGTGCTTATTTTAGTCCATAAGATACTTAACACGTCCGCACACCTTCTTTTCTTTTTCAGGAACCACAAACTATTGGTTATTCCATGTGAATTTCTTCCTCCAAATAACAATTAAAAGTGGTGTCTTCACATTCATTTGATGGATTTCAAGACCGTATATTGTAGACAATGTTATTAACATTCATATGTACACAATTATTGTAACCGACCAGTGTATGTCAAAATAGTCAAGACATTCTCATTGTCTAAACTATTTGACAACTGATCTTGCCAACTATTTGTCAATAGTACCATCAACTTTCATTTTCCTTCTGAAAATTCACTTAGAACCCAAGGTTTATTTTCTGGAGGAAGATCAACCATTTACCCAAGTATGATAACTTAATATGGATTCTGACTCACTATTAACTACTTCTTTCCGAGGAAGACATAACTTCTTCCAAAGTTTGAAGCTCATTTTCTAACAAGAATGTCAGAAAATTTGGTCCAAAGGAAGTAGTTATTTTTTGACGTTTACTACGTCTTGGATTCACCTCATTAGGTGTCCTTTGTTTCTTCCCGATGTCATTTAGATATTTCACTAGACGACTCACATTCCTTTTTATATGTACTAATATTCTCAAAGAATTCAGCATTATCTGATTCGATTACCGTAGTAATATGAATGTCAGGATTTGCTAATTTATGAACCAGAAAATTATATGCCTTACTATTTGTTGCATATCCTATGAAAACGCAATCAATAATTTCCGGTCTGATACCCTTTTGAGTTTAGGAACTTGCACTTTAACTAAGTTCCCCCCACACTTTAAAATATTTTAGTTGGACTTCCTTCCATTTTATTTTTCCATATGGAATGGATTGCGTCTTGCCATGGGGAACTCGCTGAGTAAACGGTTATCTATAAGAATAACTTCTTCCCCCACAAGTTCTGGGGTAAACCATAACTTATCAACAAGGCATTCATCATCTCCTTTAACGTTTTATTCTTTATGCAATTCCACTAGATTGTGGTGCCTAAGGGATTGTCATTTGATGAATAATACCACATTCCAAACATATTTCTTCAGAAGGAGGCTCACATCCACCGCACCTTTTACTTTGTAGAGCCAACCACAACAACTGTTGTTTGTGTCATGACAGAGCCAGAATAAATAGTGAAGTTTTTAATATTCAAACCAATCTGACACAACCAGAATTAATAAACGGTGAAGTTTTTAATCTTCTAACCAAGTAATATATGATACTGGATCTAATAAACGGTGAAGTTTTTTAATCTTCAAACCGAGTAATATGTGACACAATCAAATTTAATAAACGATGAAGTTTTTAATCTTCAAATCGAATAATAAATTGGAGTAAAAAATCACTAAGATTTTAATCTCTAGAGCGAGTATAAAGTCATTTAGACTTTAATTTCTGACAAATGAGTATAAAATCACGAAGACTTTAATCTCCACGAACGATTAAAAAATCACGCAAATTTTAATCTCGAAGCAGGAGTAGAAAATCACGAAGATTTTATTCTCCATAACAACAATAGAAAATCACGAGAATTTTCTCCAAAATATGGGCAAAAAATTACAAGTATTTGATTTTCTTTCCAAATGGTCTTCCAAATAAACCATTATAATCCCTTAACATTTCAACAGTTTGATATATTTTTTTATCATACAAACATATGTAATATCTTTACATATATTACATTCATGATCTCAAGAATATTTTCAAGTATTGGTGTAAGCTTAATTCATATTTTACAATCTTGAAAATAATGTCACACAAATGTATGCTATCAAATTTTATACCAACTAATATATTTTATGGCATGCAAATAAAATATACTTTGAGATCGTCACATAATAAATATATATCAAGTGAATAAGGAAAAAAAAGTAGAACCCGCATTTCTCTGTTGCAACTTTTTCTTTTATCCATTTTTCTCAAGTTGATTTTGTCTTCCATGAATATCTTTTTAATATCCTTTGACAGCAAAATTATATTTTCATTTTCTCAATTATATTCTGAGAAAATAGGACGTTCAGTCACGTCCTTTAGGTCTAAATTGGAGAAAGTCGCTTTCTTTTTTAATTACATCGCCTTAGAAGTATATTTCTCTATTTAGTAATGAATTCCCTCCAAAGTTATGATAGAAAAACTTTGGCAACTGACATCCAACTTAAATGACTTTCTTGGAATACATGTCATTCTTCTTCATCCCAATTAATATTTCACGACACATTTTAAAGTTCTCCTTCACAATTTATTTTCCAGTGAAGTAGAACTATACTGCAACGACCTTTCTCATTGTAGAACACCCCCAGTGTTTCAAACATTGCATTTCCCTGTTGGAAATTGGATGTGTCACGACCCAAATTCCCAACTTTAGGGATCGTGATGGCGCCTAACACCACACTTGCTAGGCAAGCCAATGTTAGAACTTATTTAATTAATTTCCATTAAAGTCTACTTAATTATCACAAAACAATTCAAAATAAACCAAACTTTATTAAATTCAATGCATAAATTCACGAATAAAATAATTAATGAACAATTAAGCTGAATCACTAACTAAACATATGACTATAAGACTACCCCAGATTCTGGTGTCACAATTCACAAACTACTAAAGAATACTACAAATAATGGGCTGAAAGAAATAGTGTAACTATTCTGAATATAATAAAACAATTTTATAAAAATAGGAGAAGACTCTCAGGATATGCGAACGTCGGCAGATATACCTCGTGTCTCCGAATAAATGAATAGTCACTCTAAATATCTCTATTGTTGGTCGATACCTGGATCTGCACAAAAGAGTGCAGACTGTAGTATCAGTATAACCGACTCATGTACTGAGTAAGTGCCGAGCCTAACCTCGACAAAGTAGAGACGAGGCTAAGGCGGGGCATTAACAACATATAACCTGTGACAATAATATATACAATAACGCAACAAAACAATTCCATACGAACAAGAAAAATATAACTGAGACAATAAATATAAATCAAGAAGGAAATCTAAACAAATAATTAAGTACTGCAACAACAATGAAATAACTCAGTCGCCTTTTCCAGGCCTCAGCTATAACAACCTCTCAAATGATTTCCAAGTTTTCAAACTTTAACTTTAAATAAAAGTAGTGCCAAAATATGAAAAATAGTAATATAAAATGGTAGTTTTCATATCTTGATTTTTCTTTGAAAATCATTAAAAATATAATTGTCCTCCCTTATTGCTTCTTGTTGCGGAGTGCAACCCGATCCCACCAGACATATCATATCAATTTATTCACCCGTATCACGATCAATTTATTCACCCGTTCCACAATCAATTATCCACCCTTATCACTATCTTTCAAGTCAAAGCCTTTCACAATATTATGTCTCGAAAATTGTAAACAGAACAAGTTTCACTTTAAATAACAGTAAAAGCTGAATATGAAATAATGATAATAAAACAATGAGTGTTCCACCCTTTATTTTATAAAAAGTAAACATGCACATTCTGCCTTCATTTTCTTGTTGCGGCGTGCAACTCGATCCCCCTTATCACACCAAATTTTGTTTCAACAAATTTCAAACAGAAAACAGTATAGCTCGTAAGTTTCAACCAATATCATTTCACAATAAAACCAACCAGATTATATGTAAAACACCGTAACGCTGCCAACCCAGCTCAATCTTTATGTACTATGACAGAAGCAAGAGAAACATCCAACATTGTTAACACACTTGCCACAACAATTGGCAACAATCAATTGAAACCAAACAACCACGTAAACCTCAACAATCATAAAACAGTTAAAATACATTCCTCATCACTTCCTCAATATTATCAAAAATGGAACCAATAGGTATATATATAATTCGTAAAAACAATGTCAAACCGCTCAACCGTTTTGTACCACAAGGAATCCAGCTAAAACAACCAATACTCTTTCCAAAATAGCCACAACAATATGTAACAATAAAATAACAAGACCAAGTAGTCATAGAAACAATAATGGACATAGAACAATTAAGACAAGAATCAATTAAGTTGGGAACGGGAAAGGGATCATGCTTAACAGGCAAATTGGGTAGTGCATAGATACTCGGCACCTCACTTATACACCACGTCCATGCATTTCACATAGCAAACAAGTAGGGATTCCTATTCACTCAAGTCAAAGTTAGACCAAACACTTACCTCAATTTCGCATGCCACTCACTGCTCAATTACAACTTTTCATTTAGAATCTTGCTCTAACTTGCTCGAATCTAATCATAATTAAATCAATATCATTATTAAGTCTAAAGGAACTAACTTTATTAAAAATTATAATTTTTTCTAAGTTTTCTATATATATAAAAAGTGAAAACCCGAGCCCGCTTAGTCCAAACTCGGGGTTCGGACCAAATTACGTTTACTCATTCACCCATGAACCCAAATATACAATTAGTTTCGAAATCCGACCTCAATTCGAGGTAAAGATTCGATTTTTTACAAAACTCCCTAATCCTACCCAAACCCTCAAATTTTACCATGAAAATTCTTAGTTTTTTATTTAAAAGTGATGTAAAACAATGGGTAATTGAAAGAATAAAGTTTAGAATTGATTACCTATGACTTGGGGATGATATTTGGTGAAGAAATTCGTTCCTAGGGTTGTGGGGTTCGAAAATTTGAAGAAGAAGTCTGCCCGTTTTATATATATTTTTCTGCCAGCTATTTTGCCTCGTTTTTCGTTTCAAACAATCCCTAAACTCGATTTTTATGTGTCCAATGAATTCCTTGTGAAATTATAGTCAAGCTAGGCTTTTGAATCACTCAATTTGACCTTACAATGAAGGAGATATGTAGGTTTTAATATTTGCAAATAGTGCAGATTTTTAATACGCCGTCAGGAGCAATTTCGTAATTAACCTGAAAAATCTGGCAACCTTAGTAAAATGCCCATAAAACCCTCATACGATGTCCAAATTCAATGATTATTTTTGCTACGGGTACTTAATTACGATACGGATCTAATACTTCATTCAAAAGCGAAATCATAGCTCATTTGTTCAATATAATATCATTTATGCTTGAAGAAACGACGTCGAAGCATAAGAAAGAACGAGCGCAACGCAACCCAAACATATTTGAAACTCACCCGAGCCCTCGGGGCCCTAAATCAAACATGCACGCAAATCTAAAAGTATCATACGGACTTGCTCGTGTGATCAAATCATGAAAATAACATGTAAAACTACGAATTAAACCTCAAGACTCATTATTTTCTTCAAGAACACTTATAGTTCATAACTTTTCAACTGGATGTCCGAATCAAGTCAAATGAACTCCGTTTTTCACCAAATTTCACAGGCAAGGCCTAAATATTATAACAAATCTGTATCGGGCTCCGGAACCAAAATATGGGCTCGATACCAATGATTTTAAACATTAATTCTTTTCTTTATTTAATAAATATTTCGGCAAAATAATTTCTTTCAAAATTTGATTTCTAAGGCTTGAGACCTCAGAATTCATTTACGGGCATACGCCCGGGTCCTATATTTTACTGCGGACCTCCTGGGATCGGTGAAACACAGATACGAGTCCGTGTATTCAAAATGTTGACTCAAGTCAGCTAAAACTAAATTTTTAATTCTAAAAATTATTATTTCTTATATTTTCACATAAAAGCTTTCTGGTTTCACGCCCGGACTGCGCATGAAAATCGAGGTAGTTAAAATTAGTCTTTTTATGGCTAATAAGCCTAGAATTCGGTCTAAAAATGACTCTTTAGGTCATCACAATCCCCACCTCTAAAACAAACGTTCGTCCTCGAACGGACATAGAAAATTACCTCAATTAGCGAACAAGTGTGGATATTTACTTAGCATATACGACTCGGGCTGCCAAGTATCTGCCTCAACGGGCTGACTTTTCTACTGCACTCAAACTGAAGGATAACTCTTAGACCTCAACTGACGAACCTGCCGGTCTAAAATAGCTACCGGCTCCTCCTCATAAGTCAAGTCTTTGTCCAGTTGGACTGAGCTGAAATCTAACACGTGGGACGGGTCACCATGATATTTCCGGAGCATAGACACATGGAATACTGGATGAACTGAGGATAACCCTGGAGGAAACACAAGTCTATACGCTACCTCCCCTCACTCTATCAAGAATCTCAAACGGCCCGATATACCTAGGGCTCAACTTACCCTTCTTCCGAATCTCATAACACCCTTCATGGGCGACACACGAAGCAATACCCTCTCTCCAACCATGAATGCCACATAACGAACCTTACGATCGTCATAACTCTTTTGCCTAGACTGAGCTGCACGAAGTCTCTCCTGAATAATCTTGAACTTGTCTAAGGTCTCCTGAACTAAGTCTGTACCCAGTAACTGAGCCTCTCCCGGCTCAAACCATCCAATTGGCGATCTACACCGTCTACCATGTAATGCCTCATAAGGAGACATCTGAATGCTCGACTGATAGCTATTATTATAAGCACACTCCGCTAACGGCAATAACTGATCCCAAGAACCTCCAAAGTCGATAACACAAGCACGGAGCATATCCTCTAAAATCTGAATAGTACGCTCGGACTGCCCGCCCGTATGAGGATGAAATGATGTGCTTCACTCAACTCGGGTACCCAACTCACGCTGAACTGCCCTCCAAAAGTGCAAAATAAACTACGTACCCCGATCAGAAATGATAGACACGAGCACACCATGAAGGCGAACTATCTCTCAAATATATAACTCAGCCAACCGCTTTGAAGTATAAGTACTTGCCACAGGAATGAAATGTGCTTATTTAGTCAGCCTATCCACAATAACCCAAACCGCATCGAATTTCCTCTGTTAATCTTTCTTCCAATCCCCAAGGGTTTTACATCTCCTAAGTTCTTTCCTTCTACAAATCTTCAGGTTTCACTGTTAATCTTTTCTCAAACATCAGGTCCCATTACCTTCCTCTTTCTTCAGACTCATACTAAAATGGCAAAAACATCAAAAATGGTATCGCAAAAAGAAGTTGTTTCATCTTCTCAACCGTACGGCAGGAAAATGCCGGTGGAACCCCGCCTTGAAGAGTGTATACCTAGGGGTGTGCGTTAAACTCCGACTTCAAAACCGATAAGGCCTCGTCAATTCCTGATCGGTGTGAGCCAGTGTCGAGATATATATGCTCGATAACTGAGGGATACCTCGGGTAGGAAAAGAAAGGCTGCAACTAAGAGGATAAAGATGTGGTGATCCCGACCCCCTAAGAGGACATAACTACCCATGTGGAAGGGTTTTTTAGTATTTACACTTACCCTTTCACGCTGGGCCCCCTTGACCCCGTTATTGTCGTCTTTTGTCGTCACTATCAAATAACCCTAGGCCAAATCCATCTCTCATTTTGGCGAATAGTCATCCTGCTTCGATTCTTCTCGAGTAAAGTCGAGGGGATGTCTTTCACCCTCGACCACCTCATTAGATTATACAGCCCCGTCTCTATCGAGGCAGTTTGATTAAACTCCAGCATCTAGCTACCAAGGTACTGTTCTCGAGCATTGATAAGTAGGGATTTAACCTATTATTTGCTCTTTTTTACTTGTGTTTTAGGCAAAAAATGCTTGAAGGTATTCCCCGAAACTAATGAAATATGCTTCCTTGCAGGGATTGTTTAAAATGAGCCAAAGGAATCAAAATCAACTCACAAAGGAGTCAAAAGTTGAACAAAAACCAAGTCTGGACAAAGAGGCCTGCAGTGCAGACCGTACAAATATTGTGCGGACGCGAAAAAAAATATGCGGTCCGCAGGAGGGAGATTCAGAGAGTGCAATTTTTGGCCATATGATAAGCACGGACCGCGCCAGAATTGTGCGGCCGCGGAAGTCCTTGTGTGGCTGCGATCGAAATTATGTGGTCCGCAACAAGAATCAGAGAGTTAACAACTTGGGAAAAATAAAGGAGTGCGGATCGCACCAGAATTGTGCGACCGCAGAATGTCAAGCCCGGTCGCACACACAATTGTGCGGTCTGCAATGATGAAGGTTCAGAGAGTTGTCCTCAAAACAAATCAAGCAAGTGTGGACCGCATCACTTTTATGCGGCCGCATAATCATGAGCGCGGCCGCACTTGAAATTGTGCGGTCCGCGAAAGTCTAGAACCAAAAGAGAAGAACGTGGTCCGCACCAGAATTGTGCGGCCGCGAAAGCAAGAGTGCGGACGCACTTAGAATTATGTGTCCGCACAACCTCTGTTGTGGCATTTTTGTCAGATATTTTCAGCTTAGTATTAGAACTTTTTGTCATTTGAAGGTTATGTTATGTTTTCTATGAGCACGTGAGACGGCTGGTTTTTCTGTTTTCGGAAATTTTGTACTAGATTCACTTCTTAACATTAGATTTTCATACCATAATCTAATATTATGGATTTTATCTTCATTTAATCTTTAATTTCTTCTGTTTCCATGAGTAGCTAAACCCATATCTAGGGTTGTGACCCAACCCTAATCTGGGCATTAAATGAGTGTTTGATTTTAGGGCTTGAATGTAAATGGGTTAGTGATATTTAGCCTAGTTCTTGCTAGAACTCAAGAATTAATGGTTGCAAACATATATTCATGCCTTTATGACTTAGTCTCTACTTGAGAAAGATGGACTAAGGCCTCATTTGTTTTTTTTTTAGATCAAGACGTCTGAATATCAAGATGTGTATTAAGATTAAGACATATTAATCTGAATAGACAACTGAATATTAAGATGTGTATTAAGATCTGAATACTGAATGATTAAGAATGTTTGATTTTTAACATCTGAATGTATAAGATTTATCTTTATTTGAAAATTAATAAACATAAAATTAAAGTGGAATGCTAATTAATCTAATTTCTATCAACAAAATATATAGTTTTTTAAAATATGATAGTTATTGGCGGTGATGACTAACGGGTGAATGCCTACTAGAGACGGTGGTTGTGGTAGTTTTGTTTGATGGTGGTGGTTCAGGTAGTAGCTAGTGGTGATTGGTAATGGTGGCGATTATGATTGAGGATAGTGGGGTGGTGGGTGGTGATAGCTAATAATGGCGGGTAGTGGTGGTAGTTGTGATTGAGGAAGGTGGTGGTGGGTGGTGGTCGGTTATATGATGGGAATTGCCGGCTATGGTTGTTGATGGTGATGGGGTAGTTAGTTGTGGTAGTTGAGGTGAATAAGTGTTGATTGTAGGTGGGAATGATGGTGGCGACAGTGGTGGAGATGGTGGATGGTGATAGTCGATAATGGTGGCGGCTATGATTGATGATTGTGATGGTGTGGTGGCGGCGGCGGCGGCATGGTGGTAGTTGATAATGGTAGGCGGTGGCAGAAATTAATAATGAATATGGATGATAGAATCTTAATGAAATTAAGTCTTTGTTATGGATCTTAATCATACAAACCTATTCATGCACATTAAGAAAGTTGTGAAGTAAAAAAAAATACTTAATGATTAAGATCTGAACGATTATGATTCAGACCTCCATTAAGTGCAAACAAATGAGGCCTAAGTCTAGGAAAACTAGGCTAACACGGAATTGGGGTAAACTCAAAAAATTAAAAGCCCCAATTAAAGGGTTAAACCCAGAGATAGTAATACCCGACTTGAGCTAATATCACTTGATTGAATACTCATTTGGACTTGAGAAAGCCAAATTGGGCAAAATCACTCAAATCACCTTGATTAGCTATATTACAATCCAAACTAATCAAGCTTGCCCTAGATCTTGCTACCCGTTAGATATCCACCTAGGTAGAAATTACGACCCTGGTCTCTTTTTAACACTTGAAAAAACCAACAAAAATATTGTCCTTAGTTCAATATTGCAATCATTAGAGTAAAGATAGAAGTAGAATACAAACCCAAACTTGTGGAAGTGTAATTAGATTCAAAGCCCGCATCTAGCTTATATATAAACCTAATTCCAAACATTAACTCCATATGGATTCGATCCCGACCTTAGTTGGGTTAAAACTACATCGACCACCTCGCTATCCAATAGTAGTGTAGGCTTGGACCCGATCAATTTTTGGCGTCGTTGCCGGGGAGTTAGACGGTCTTAGCTATATATCTAAGTATTTGTGTGTTTTGTTTTTCTTTCCTTCCGTTTTTCTAATTTTGTTTGTGAATTGCTTTTAGGTACCAAATGGCCCTTAACAACGAGGCCCTCGGAAATATACCATTGGGGGAGGAGGTAGATAACGAGCAAGTGGATGAGGTTCATCTTGAACCTCAAGCGCAATGGAGAGGCCGCCCGCCTCATGACAACATTCAAACCCTCCCCCACCTCCTCCAAGAGCAACACACCGGGTGTTGCCCAACGAAGGCTATGCGGGTGCAATAGTCCCGCCCCGGATTAGGGCGGGCAACGGGCAACTTTCAAATAACCAATGTCATGCTTACACTGTTGGAACAACGAGTTTCTTCACCGGAGATCCACACCAAAACGCCAATAAGCATCTCAAAGGTTTTGTTGATACGTGTTGGGGGAGCAAGCAGACCAATGTCTCCGAGGACGCGTTGAGGTTAAAGCTTTTCTGTTTCTCACTACGGGGGAAGGCTTTGGATTGGCTAGAGAGGTTACCCAACCATTCCATCTACACTTGGGATGAGTTGGCCGAGAATTTCATCGCAAAGCTCTTTTCTCCGGGACATATGGCATCGCTAAGAGATGAGATCCTAGCCTTTAAACAAGAGCCAAATGAACCGTTACATGATATTTGGGAGAGGTACCGCACAATGGTCAAAGAGTGCCCTAACAACGACAAGACTGAGGCCATGATCCAACAAACCTTTTATAGGGGGATCAATACAACGAATCAGTGTGTGGTAAATCAACTCGCCAGGGGTAATTTCATGAAAATGCCTTATGCCGATGCTTGTGAAATATTGGATTAGATGGAGGATACCTCTTCGGCATGGAAAAGTAGAGCCAATATTCCTCAGGGTGACCCAAATGTCATTCACTTACACAAGGAGATACATGATCATGGGAAAGCTATTGCGGAGTTTAAAACCACAATGAACCAACTGGCTAAGGCTCAGATTCAACAGGTTCAAGGGACAAAACAGGTTAATGCCATGGAAGGAGTGAACATAATGGTCAACAAGATAAGACAACGAGGTCAACAAGTTCAAAACAATCGGGAGCAATTTGAGCAAAGTAGTAGTGGGTACAATCAAGATGATGCATATGATGATCAAAGTAAAGATGTTCAATATGTCAACAATTATCAAGGTCAACAGAGCAATTGCACGTGCTTTCAGACCTAAGGACTTCTTGTTTGGAGAGAACTTCGATGTCTACGATCGAACACCTGCAACTAGTTAGTATAAAATATAAATGAAATGGAGAAGGTCATACCTCTGTAATAATATTGTTTGAGGAGTGATATATTCCTATTATTTGGTAATTGTTCACCGTTAATCGTGCCAAGTTTGTATGATCCTTTTCCGACGATATCCAGAACCAGATATGGTCCCTCCCAATTTGGGCCAAGTTTTCCTTCATTTGGGTCTCGAGTATTGAGGGTAGCTTTTCTCAGAACTAAGTCCCTGATTCTAAAGTGTCGAATATTGGATCTTCGGTTGTAGTACCTTTCGATCCGTTGCTTCTGTGCGGCCATTCAAACGAGGGCGGCGTCCCATTTTTCATCCAATAATTCGAGGCTTGTATTCATAGCCTCGTGATTTGACTCTTCCGTTGCATATCGAAACTAGACGCTGGGTTCCCCGACTTCGATCGGGATCAGAGCTTCGGTGCCATATACTAAAGAGAATGGTGCTCCCCCCTTACTGGATTTTGGCGTTGTTCGATATGCCTAGAGGACCTCGGGCAATATTTCTCTCCATTTCCCCTTAGTGTCGTTCAATCTTTTCTTTAGATTTTGAATGATGGTCTTGTTTGTTGGTTCGGCATGTCTGTTCCCACTAGGGTGATATGGCGTTGACAAGATCCTTTTTATTTTGTGGTCTTCGAGAAACTTTGTTACTCTGCTGCCGATGAATTGCTTTCCATTGTCGCATACGACCTCCACAGGCATTCTGAATCGACATATAATGTGGTCCCAGATGAAGTTTATAACTTCTTTTTCTCTGACTTTCTCGAAGGCATGTGCTTCAACCCACTTAGAGAAATATTCAGTCATAAATAAAATGAATTTAGCTTTACCTGGAGCCGATGGTAGAGGGCCGACAATATCCACCCCATTTCATGAACGACCATGGGGATAGGACCGAATGGAGTTGCTCCCCAGGTTGGTGGATCATTGGCGCATATCTTTGGAACTTGTCGCACTTTCGAACGAATTCCTTAGTATCCTTTTCCATGTTGGTCTAATAGTATCCTGCTCTGATGACTTTGTGAACCAATGATTCGGCACCAGAATGAATTTTGCAAGTGCCCTCGTGAATTTCTCGTAGGACGCATTCGGTGTCTCCCGGCCCAAAACATATTGCCAACGGTTTAACATTCTTCTATATAGTGTTCCATCTTCGGCCAATGTGAATCGTGCGGCCTTCGTACGTAGAGTCCTTGATACCTTAGGGTCCAATGGAAGCTTCCCGTTTTTTAGATACTCGATATATTTATTCCTCCAATCCCATGTCAGACTTGTGGAGTTTATTTCGGCGTGGCCTTCTTCGATCACTGACCTCTAAAGGTGTACGACAATCCCCGGGCTAATTTCGTCATCTTCGACCGATGACCCCAAATTCGCAAGGGCATTTTTTTTGGTTTCTCGAGGTACATGATGTAGGGTCCATTCTAAACCGGTGTAGTGTCACTTGTAGTTTGTCCAAGTATCTCTGCATTCGATTTTCTCGAACCTCGAAGGTTCTGTTGACTTGGTTTACCACAAGTAGGGAGTCACATTTGGCCTCGATTACCTCCGCTCCCACACTCTTAGCTAGCTCGAGACCTGCAATCATGGCCTCATGCTCGGCCTCATTGTTAGTCAACTTGGAAGTTTTGATAGATTGTCTAAATGTATTTCCCGTGGACGGCTTCAAAATGATGCCTAGCCCGGACCCCTTCACATTCGAAGCACCGTATGTGAAAAGGGTCCATACCTCCGACGATGTACCCGTTTTCAATAATAGTTCCTTTTCGACCTCAGGTACGAGGGTTGGCGTATAGTCGGCCATGAAATCTGCTAAGATTTGAGACTTGATGTTCGTTCAGGGTTGATACTCGATATCGTACCCGCTGATTTCGACGTCCCATTTGTCCAGTCGGTCCGAGAGTTCGGGCTTATGAAAAATATTGCGAAAAGGATAAGTGGTCACCACATAAATTGGGTGACATTGAAAATACGATTTTAATTTCCTAGAGGCGCTTATTAGGGAAAGCACCAATTTTTCTAAGTGTGGATACCGGGTCTCGGCCTCACCTAAAGTTTGACTGACATAGTAAACAGGAAATTGCGTACCTTGCTCTTCTCGAACTAGGACCCCACTTATCGCGATTTTCGAAACTGCTAAGTATAAGTAGAGTTGATCGTCTGCTTTCGGAGTATGAAGCAGTGGGGGACTCGAGAGGTACCGCTTTAATTCTTCCAATGCTTGTTGGCATTCTGGGGTCCATGCAAAATTGTTCTTCTTTTTTAGCAGAGAGAAGAACATGTGGCTTCTATCTGAAGACCTCGAGAGGAATCGGCCTAGGGCGGCTATGCGCCCTGTTAATCCTTGTACAACCTTAACATTGTCCACGACAGTGATGTCTTCGATTGCCTTGATCTTATCGGGGTTGATTTTGATCCCCCGATTTGACACCATAAAGCCGAGAAACTTGCCCGAGTCGACCCTGAATGCATATTTCTCCGAATTGAGATTCATGTTGTATTTCCTTAGTATATTGAAGGTTTCCTGCAAATGTGTCAAATGGTCATCTGCTCGTAAGGACTTAACTAGCATATCGTCAATATAAACCTCCATTGATTTACTTATTTGTTCTTCAAACATTTGATTTACTAAGAGTTGGTAAGTGGCACCAGCATTTTTTAGACCAAACGACATTACATTATAACAATAGGTGTCGTACTTAGTGATGAACGAAGTCTTTTCCTGATCCTCCGGGTTCATTTGTATTTGATTGTACCCGGAGTAGGCATCGGGAAAACTAAGGATCCCATGGTCGGCCGTGGCATCGATCATGCGATCGATATTCGGCAGAGGAAAATAGTCTTTAGGACATGATTTGTTTAAATCGTTATAATATACGCATGTCCTAAGTTTATTTCCCTTTTTAGGGACTACAACTACGTTTGCTAATCACTCGGGATATTTTACTTCCCGAATAGATCCTATCTTGAGGAGTTTAGTTACCTCGTCCTTGATGAATGCATGTTTTACCTCGGACTGGGGCCTCCTATTTTGTTTCACTAGGGGGGACTTCGGGTCCAAGCTCAGTCGATGCGTAATGATATCCGGCGGGATACCTGTCATATTTCGGTGGGACCAAGCAAAATAATCCATATTATTGATAAGAAATTTAATGAGTGTTTTCCCTGAGTTCGGGGGTTAACCCCCTACCCAGGTATACTTTTCAATCGGGTAGGTGTTCGATCAGTATGACTTGTTCCAACTCTTCGACTGTCAATTTGGTGGCGTCAGAATCCTTAGGGATTATGAAGGATCGAGGGATCCAGTAGTCATCATCCTCGTCCGTTCCCTGCTTCTCCCACTGAGTCGAGGCTGGTGGTTGTGGTTGCTATTTAGCTTCCTGTCTTCCTTTGGTCTCCGATCCATTTGTTGACGAAAACGATGATATCGGTATAACTTCATCGACCACGAACATTTCTTTTGCAGCATGTTGTTCCCCATATATATATATATATATATAGAAATATTTGGGATCCTCTCATGTGTTAACCTTGAAAGCGTACACTGACAGAAAATTATTGATCGACGAGTAAGAAAATAGTTATCATGTATTACTAACAAAATACTCTCATTGGAATATTTTAATAGATCATATGTTTGTCAATTTTTTCAATATTTACTAAACATATATTCACTTATCAAAACTTTATCTATAACTTTAACAAAGTAAGATTCAAATAATATTCATATAACAAAAGAACCTAAAAACCCAAAAAAAAAACGACAAAACCAAACCAATCCAAACCGATATAGATGGTATGGTTTAATTTTAATAAAAAACGAACCAACCCGGTCCATGTACACCCCTAATTTGTAAGCTCAACTTTTGCAATACTTGAAACAAAAGCCTAACGTTTTTATGTTTTCGGGAAGCCTCACGCTCACTTTGCTCTTTCTTTTTTCTTTAACAACGTTGTTCTTGTTGGATTATTCATAAAGGAAGAGAAGTCCAATTATGCAAAAGTTGAGCTTACAAACTAGGGGTGTACAATTATGCAAAATCAAAATAGAGGTGTAGGACTTCAAAATGAAAAATATTCGTTGCAACCGAACTTTATAAGCTACGTTAATAGTCGGAATAAATCTAGGATTGCACTCAATGAGGAATTACATTGGCTCTTGCAATTAGAGACGAGTGCAATAATACTGTACAATAGACCTGTCTTACAATTAATCAAAGACAAAAATGAATCTATATCGACATCAGAGGTCAGCTTGAATTGGCCTGTTCAGCGCCCTTACAAAGTAAGTACGTGTCTCAGGTAATATACGTTGAATCAAATGTGAATACCTACATGGAACGAGACTATATTTGGTTAATACACAATTACACACAATAAAATAAATTATCTATCTTCTCACTTAAATATTATCCAACTATTTCTATTTGAAAATATCTCTATTTCCAACAAAAGGCGAAACTCCTATAGTAGAGCCTGACAGCTGATGCAAGTTAAAGACGAGTTCCCTAGCTCTCCTAACCCAACCCAACCCAACCCGCCAAACCAAAAGGAAGTGATAACAAGTCACCCAGTCAAGAATACGGAAAGACGCTTACCAATATCCGGTATTTACACCAAACCACGTAAATTTATCATGGTTAAGGATAAATTGAGATGAGAATACGCAACAATTAGTTATTGGGTAAGTGATGGAAATGTGTTAAAAGGCATATGTCGTGCATTTACAGAATTGGTGTAAACACCAGGTGTGCAAGCTTTTTCCAATTTTATTATCATGAGATCATATAATAGTTTGTCCGCGTGCGTATTTGTTTGGGATATGCTTTTTTTTCCAAGGAATGACGAAATAAAAGGAAAGTAGGAACGGGGCATACCATGGCATGACGCTTAATTTGTCGAACTTCTCCAAAATGAATAGAATGCAAGCATTTCGTAATGACAAAGCATTAAAAGCCTCCGACAGCTCAAACATGAGAGAGACATTTTCCACAGAGATATCCTAGAGAAGATGAAAATCATCAGGGGAAAACCCGACACAGCCCTCAAAAACCAAAAAGGTCCCAGAACTCACCTGTGCAATTGCATACTCGCATAGACGCTTAAGACCCTCTAGAAGATATTGATCTGCAGCCCTTAGAAGATCCTGTGCGACATCCATATTAACATCAACTGATCCAGTGTATATGTACCTGCAAGAAAAAAAAATTCCTGTCTTTAATATTGGTAGATTTATTTGTACAAATCTGAATCCCAAAGACAGAAATTAAAGAGTATTGCACCTCATCATCAACTCAAATACATTCCATGGAATGTTCGGAATCTCTATGTCTTTGGCATCTCTCTCCTGCAATGAATAGACCACAAATCATCAGAGTATTGTAGTCCACGTTTGTGCATTTGGCCAAGTCACGGAACATATGCTCACAATATTTCAAATAAAGATGTTTGCCTCTTAGCTATACTCCTCTTGCAAAGACCATTTGATACCATCAGTGTTAAATTTGTCCAAAGGGAAAGGTAATCCATAGAAAAACTTTGGGGCAAAAACTACTTTCCCTCTCGTGTTGCCAATGATCAAATTAACAACAAATAAAACCTTAAAATTAGAACAATTTTTTTAGGCCAAGATTTTGACTTACCCTGTAGCCACCATCAAACATTGCTCGAAATGCATCAGAAGAAGCAAGTAAACAAATTCTGTGGGCATAAAACCGTTTGCCTGATGGAGGACCACAGAATCAGTAAACTCACAGCATGAAACAAAGAAGAAAAATATTTGAATCACAACACTGTTGCTACCTTCAACTAAAAATGTCACATCGGATAGAGTGGAATTATTTACATACTGCTCACCCAGATAGACCTGCATTGGCAAAATGCAAAAGGAGAAATAAGGAAATGTGGTACAGTATAGGGTTCAAATAAATTGTCTAATTACTCCACTATGAATGGTTACAAGCAACATATATGTCAAGTAAGAAAGCAGACATAAAAACTAACAAACATGAAAAGATCAGACAACATTTTTTTTTTATAACTGAGAAATCCCTCGAGGGCCAGCGGCACACGGGTCGGACCTCAGTAAATAAAGGACCCGTATCTCTGCCCTATTCCATTTAAATAAAAAGCTTTGTCTGCGGCAGCATTCGAACCTCTGACGTGTGCCTAACCCGTGACAATATTTTATAAATTACTGAAGAAAGTGAACATCAAGTAAACATTTTATAAGTTACAAGTCTTGAGGTAAGGCTAGCAAATGGTGGTTGACATATAAACTATAAACAGAAAAAGCTTCAAGAATCACAATCAATGCTTAAATTTGAACATCATCAATCAGTTCAGGGAACATCTTTGAAAGGCTTGATGATAATATGAAGATAGCTTAAATGTTAATTCAATGTGAGAAAGCACTAAAGTGTAACAATGAAGAACTAATAGAAACCCATAAATGACTAAAAGACTATAACACTACTCGTGTTAGAACTTAGAACCAAAAACTAGAACAGAGACTTTGATACAGTAATTAGAATGAAACCACAGAACAAACCTGAGGAGTCGGAGATGGAGGAGCTGCATCGATCGGTGAAAGCGAGCTGGCTTTGTTAGCCAACTTGCATAAAGCTACAGAACCTTCTCTTTGGTGCTTCAAGTTTGTTGATTCTAGTAGCTCCAAAAGCAATTCTAATCCTACAAGAACATAGTCCACATAGTGGACATATTGTCACAGCCTAAACACCCCAAGAAAAATTGTTCCAAGTATCTGAATGGAACACATACCATTATTATCAATAAAAATAGTCTTTTGGTCATCTGGTGAACAAAGATGGGCAAGAGCCAGAGCAACTCGTTTTTGAATAACCTTTTCCCCAACACGCATCAAGTACAACAAATAACCTAATACCTGCAAAGGAGGGCAAAAAGGTTTGAGATATAACCATCAGTAACCAAAGAGACTTAACAAAGAAATTTGCCGTATTGAAGGAAAAAGAACTGGAAACTGGGGGATACAACACATATCATAGCTAGAAAAGACAAATAAAAATAAAAATATATATTAAAAAAAAACCTGGCATGCATTAGCAAAAGAAATGCATTGGTTCAGTTCTTATACAAAACATGTGCTTCACTACCAACAAATGAAAGTTTGTATCAACAAATTCCTTGCTATAAATAGAAACTCACTCGTCCGTGAATCTTCTCTTCTAATCTTTTCAATGTCTTCGCTACACAATCTCTAGTTGGCTGAAAAATCAGTGAACAACATCAAGGCTCATGGCAACAATAAAGAAGAATAATGAGAAAATCACTGTAGGGCTATGGAATTGTTAGTCCTTTAAACAATATGTTAGCACAAAATAGCAAACACGAGAAGAAAAGAAAGGAATCATACTTGAACAATAAATTCTCCATCCTGAAGCATTTGAACACCTCCAACCTTTACAAGATCTGCAACATTATCCTATAGCAGAAAGTTGCGCTAAGTCAGACGAGATGTAACACATCGTTACAAATTTAAAAAGCATGTAAAAGCATGAAATCTGGGTATAATAACAAGATATATGATTGGGTGAGATGTAACACCTCGTTATCAGCAAGCCCATAAAGAGCAAATGCAGCATTATGTTGTAATGATCCATTTTTTGAATCAAGAAGCTTCAGTAATGGAATTATTCCACCGCAATGAGCAATACCAGCCTGATTGTGTGTGTCCTGAACATCATGGAACCAATAACTCCCAATCAACTAGAATCCACACACATAAGACTCAAATCATATGAACTCTTGAGAGAAAGAAAGAAAAGAAGAACCCAATGCTCTACCACATTCCAGCCATACTGTACTACAGTCTAAGTTGCGCGGACTCTCCAAAATACTGCCGCACCCGTGTCGGATTCTCCAAAAATACATTGCTTTTAGAGAATCCCACACGCACCCGCCGACACTTTCGGAGAGTCTGAGCAACATAGACTACAGTTAAGAAAAGAAGAGCCACATGCTTTGGCCCTTCACACATTTAATGATATATCACAAAATTAACATTATCCCCTAGAATATTAGGATAAAATGTAACTTCCTAATTGAAAGGTGTTAATGCAAAATATTAATTTGCCGTTATCCGACAAGTTATACTACTTTAGGGACTCCTAGGCATGTATATAATATTTCAAGACATGAAACCACTACTCACAAGGATGATTCCTTGGTTTACGTTACTCCTAAGTAACAAGTTCTTTTTAACAAGTGGGCAAGCCAATATACAAGATATTAAAGCATCCTTTTTGATGAAACAAATCAAAAACAAGTATTCAAGTGTCACTCCATGATATATCATCCAAAAATACAAGTCAATCATTCAACTAAACCTCAATCCTAAGGAGTCGCCCATATGAATCCGTTGTAACCATTCTGCTCCATTAAGGCACAAGTGATGCCTATTCATCATCCGACATAGAAGTAAATCCAGAAAATAAATTCTTGAATGCTAAACTTGCTGAATAATAACAGAAACATGGTCTGCTGGAACCCCTACCAAGTATTCTGGTATTATGTTTGATTGATAAAAGGGGTAAGCCCATGTAGAAAATCCCATGAGCATGTGTCATACTTCAAAAGAGACCTCAGTAATCATGAAAGGTAAATCCACACCATCAACAATCATCACAAGTAATGCCAGAAAATAAATATGAATGGTGAGCTTACAGAATAAACTAGTAACACAACAGAAAAATTACTTGATAACCACAAGGAGACAAAATACCCTAAAGAAGTTCTGTAAGGATTTCAAGTCACCTGCGCCAACCTTCCCAGGGCAAAGGCTGACATTTCCCTAAGTTGAGCATCGGGAGATTCGAGCATCTCAATTAATGGTGGTACAGCACCTCTTTGCACAATGTGTATCTGGAAAACCGTCGCAAAAGATTAAAGCATAAATCAGAATAAGTTTCTTTAAATGCTAACAAATCAAGAGTTTTACTCCTCTTTATGACATTAATAGAGTACTACAATAGTATCATCAACCTTACAGTCTGTGTCGGTTGCTGCAAATTGTCCAAGCAATAAAGCAGCTTCCCTTTGGCTCTCCGGACAGGAGGAACTATCATATAAAACCTTAGCTTGAGAAGCCATAAAGAGGAAAAGACAAAAGCGAAGCATAGCACATCTAGGTCCATCTATGGAACTCTGCATATGATAAGCAGCTACGAAGTAGAATTTGTACATGACCAGCCACAGAAAAATTATAAGATCCAACTATACCTAAGTAACCCAATGACAGGTTGTAAAGCTCCAGCAAGAAGAACGTCCTTTTTGATGTGTGGTGATGAGTGCACCAGATTTCCAATGACCCCAACCTGTTGTGTACAATTTTATTACGTCTAGCAATGATTACCACTTGAAGCATAGACACAACGTTATACTACTTAACTATAGAAACATAAATAAAGCTAGTAATATGTAATTGTAAAATGATGCCTAACCGCTTCATAGTGTATAGCAGTATCTTCGGACCGCAGCATTAGAATAAGAATAGGTAGTGCATTGCATTCAACAATCTGAAATCAATTCGGAGAAATTATCCCATAGAACAGATAATGCAAGAAGTTCAGAGATAATTTTCATAAATCAGAAAGCTACTAGCCTGATTTTTGTTCTCATCATTTTTAAATGCCAAAGTTCGCAAGGCTCCTGCAGCTGCTCTTTGCACCTTTGAATCAACAAACTCAAGCAATTCAACAAGAGGAGGAATACCACCTTCAATCCTACACATACAAAATAGAGATGAAGAATGAAAAACATGTCTTTTTTTATTTTCTTAGACGATCAAAATTTCAGAGAACAAAGAAACTAACCTGACTCGACTTTTGATGCTGCTATTTTCATGAGCAAGATTGGTGACTGCATCAGCTGCTCTCCGGATAACACCATTGACAGCACGAGAATTTTGTGCAGTCCTGTGCCTCTTCAACAGATCCACAAGATGAGGCAGAGCTCCGGCATCAACAATGAGTTGCTGGTGCTCCGGCTGTCAGACACAGAAACAGTTAAAAACACCTCCATCTAAATTATTAACCAAAGAAGGATCATACAGGATAAAAAGAAATCGAAATTCCTGTTGAGAGACAATGAATTGTTAAGAAACACAAGTATCCAATTGTTCTGGTAACTGTCATTGTAAATGAAACCGTTCATATTCTCAGTGGCAAGCCAAATTGTACATGCAAATATGCAGGAAAAACAAAAGTACCAATTAAAGTGGAATGTATTCAGTAACAAAATGTAGCTCCTATTGTATAACCAAGTTCATTTATTCAATAACAGAACATAGCTCCTAATTCCTATTGCATAAGCAAGCTCCTCTATATAGCAAACATTGCCTTCTCATAAATACGATTTCAATAATCAATAGTACTAACTTTTATGGCAAGAAGCCCAAGCGTAAAAGCACTTCCTTTCTCGATCTCATGCTCATACGGCATCTCTCCACCATCTCCTTCAATCCCAAGGGACGGCACCTGAAGATGCTTCACCAAAGCTGGAACAGCACCACAGTCTACAACCACGTTAACAATTTCCTCTGCAACACAAAAATCCTCAAATATCAAAACCAAACTCTCCGTCCCAAACTGATTGAAATAAACCAATCCAACTCTCTGCATGTACATACTGATGTCTCTATCCAGACACGTTTGGCACTCTACACTTTGCTGTATTCAAACCATAAGAATTTTGACTAACATTTGCAATGAATGTACGTATTCTCGATATCTAAGTCTAATTTTTCAGAAGAAAAAAAAATCGAACCAATCTAATTAACTTGCAAAAATTAACTGAATTGACTCTCGAGAAGCAAAAATGCCAAACAGCCGAATTAACTCTACTCTTCCCCATTTTCAAACGAAACGAATTTTAAAACATTTATAATGAATTTTTTCATCGCGCAGTTTTTAGAAATCGAAGTTTTACTTTTGTAGAAAATAAAAATTAAACTCGCAATCGGATTAAACTTAGAAAAATTAGTTGAATTAACACTACATAAGAAGAAAAGTGCATGTACATATAAAATTTCTGATCCGGTAGAAATGAAAAGGAAAACGAGATTTTGAGTTACCGTTCTTAGCTAGCTCGGAGAGGACGTGAATAGCACGTTTTGCGGAAGCTCGATCTGCTTCAGTCGAAGAAAAGGCAGATTCGAGAATCTCCACTTGCGTACGAACCTCAGGGACGAGATCTTCATGAGAAGAAACTTTGCGATCGTCTTCGAAATCTTCGTCTAGCTTTCTCTTCAAGCTTCTTCTACTCCCGGAACTCGACGAAGATTGTTTGCTCCGCTTTGCCTGATTTTCCATGGGAGAGAGAGTGGATTGAGAGGAGTGGTGGTGCGTGAGAGAGTGTGTGACACAGTGCAATGAGTGTGTGAAGTTCGTGTGCGGGGTAGTTTGGGGATATAAATGTTATACTGTTTTACACTTTTGGGTTGAAAAAAGTGACGGCGTTCCATTTTTAATTTTTACGTGGGACGGCGTTTTAGGAAAGAAGTTTTGAACATAATTTGCTCTCTCCCGCCATTAATTTCATTGCTTAAGCGAGAGAGTCTTCTACGGGCCGCGAACGGCCCAGAATACACAAACCCAAACCAACTCTTCTGGGCTGGTTAAGTTTTTGGGCCGTAGACCTTTGACATCTTTGTAAAAATTACACATGGCGACCTATTTTGTAACCCTATTTAACTTATACCCATTTCTTTTAAAAAATGTTAACTTGTATTCACTTTTTAAACAACTTTAGTCCTCTTTCTCCTTCTCCTTCTTTTCTTCTTCTCTTCTTCTTCTTCTTCGGATGACAATGATTTTATATGATGGTTGTGAATATATTTTAATGTAATTTATGGTTTTTACAATTGTGAGTTGTTATGACGCTTTATTTTTTTACTATTGTTCAAGTTCAATTCGAATCTATTTTTGCTTTTATATTTCCTTGTCTTAATGTCTGCGTTGAGAAAAAAAGACAGAATTGGGTTAATTGTGCTTTACTAAACTAGATTGGTAGAATACTGAACTTTAACCTTGAAATTGGCTTAAGTTATATTTTAAAGCCATCTAACTTCAAAGAAAGGCGTAACAGAACTCCAGCTCTAAGAATGCTGAAGTTCAGCAAATATAAACAAAAACTTCAGATCCTAGAACTGAAGTTTGCCATTGCACTATGAACTGAAGTTTGCGTGATTGCCTTTGCAAGTCAGACCAAGCTTCAGGAAAAAATATTTGAAGTTTTACTTTGATAAGGCTACACTTCAGGCAAAAAATTCTGAAGTTCAAACTTCAAACATAATTTTTTGTTACTTCAGGCTCGTATGTCTGAAGTTACGCGAAAAGTGGGTATGCTTGCATTTTTTTTTTTTGCAAAAGCGGCATAAGTTAAAAGGTGATCCAAAAATTGGGTATAGATATAAATGCCCCGTCATTTTTCCTGGCAAGTGCACAAATGGTCATTTTCAAGGATGCTGTTTAGGAATTAGCCAATACTAATTTGTCCTAAAATTTTAAACTAAAACTTAACTTTAGGATAACTCGAAGCATTTTTGTCTTGAAAATTAAACTGAAAAACTGAAATTCAAGATACATCGACTAATTCCTAAATAGAAACCCTTTAGAGTAGCTAACTGACGTAATTTCTACAATCCTTTCAAGTGTTTTTACTCTAAAGTAGGGTCGTTGGCCACTTTTTGACTTTGCCTTTGAAAACCAATGTCAATGTTCTGGAGTTTCACTTGTGAAGTTTAAAACTTCAGGATATTGGCTATTTTCTTAAAAGTGGCTATTTATGTATTTTAGCCGGATTTACTTTATGATAATATAAACATTGTTTGTTTCAAGAAAAAGTGAATTTTTTTCCAAAATACATTTTGGAACATTTTTAATAACAAGTGACATCTTATAGATCATGGAGTATAAAGTAACATCCATGTGACTAATCTTAATGGTCAACAATTGATAGATATAATGTGCGCAGTGATAGACATGTATATGTCGAATGGTACGTAACTAAGTTACTATAAATAGTTATAAACTAGTAAATTTAATCGCGCAAGCGCGGTCTTAATAGTTATAAACTAGTAAATTGATCTGCATCTTTTACATTCTTATGCACTGATCTTTTGCAGTAGAATTGAGATGGAAAGTATCTTATAAATGGTTACCATCTTCCATGTCCCATACGAATGATCAAACTTGTATACTTTAAAATAAAAAAACAAAGCAGACAATTTCCCACCCCAAAATCGAGTTATGAAAGTATGATATTCTACTTTAATTGACCCACGTCAATAAATCAATTTATTCAATTTTTACCCTATTATACTTGTACTCTATAAAATATCATCAAAATATTAAATCACTTATTCAATAATCACATCGCCAAACCTTCGAGTAAAATTATCTTTTTTCCTTTACATTAGATCAGTAAATAATTTCACTCATAATATCAAAGAGAAACCCGGATTACAAATGCAAGATTTTATGAGATAAAAGATACAAACTTGAAATAAAAAAATACACAAGCAAAAGGAACATATGTGCTTAATTACCTTGAGAACTGCTGAGTGAGAGGATCAAAGTTATCATGTTATCAACAACAAAAAGTGAAAGATAAAAAAATAACATTGCATAAATCTATAACCAGAAAAAATGGATATTAAAATCTTAACTCGATACTTTAGAAGAAAATTACAACTCAATGCTTCAACTTACGCAGGGCATAAATCCAACGATGACAAAATCAACGACCACTAAATGTTTTGGAGACGGTTATTACTTCGATATTGGCCTCATTTTCCAGCACGTCCTTTGCAATATTACTCTTAAAAATCACACTTGTATGAAATATTCTCGCCAGTTGATGTAGTGTATTTGGCTGCCTGACATCAAAAGCCATCATAAAATATGTGTACACTATTTTCAAATTCCTCTTCACCCTATTTCAGTAAGTTACGTAACTCCTTGCCATACATTGAATTCACCAGTCTCTCCAATTCTACAGACTTGTCGGAATATGCTTTGTTGAAGAGAATATAAGTGACTGGATTTCTCACTTCGTAGTTGATACTTCATATGCAACAATATTTATCACTCAATTCCTTGTAGAAAGTGTGCAAGAAAATACTGAGCATTTTCCACTTATGAGCAACTGTATTTAAAAATAAAGTAACATTAGGAATAACAAGGGTGTTCAACAGTAACGGTTGGCATGATTTAAAAGCACTAAAACTTGCAGTTTCAATTTCCTTAAATGAGGTGACTTTTGGATTTTTTTAAAACATATTATATAATAAAAAAATGGAGAAAATCAGAAAATTAAGAAAAAAGATAAATGAGAATCCAAGATTGTGAGAGGTGCACATCAGATTTTTATTGCCCAGCTTTATATTTATATATAGATTATTTTATGTTGGGCTTTAAGTTTAATGTTGTTGGTCTTTAAGCTTAATGTAGCTTTATTTTAAGCTTGGTGTAGCTTAAAGAGGATGAATAGGAAATGGAGGGAAAAAATATTCGAGTTTCCCTCCTTGGCAAAGGGACATTGTCCCATATTGGAAGAAGAAAAGACTTTTGATGGGTATATATACAATTGTTCTTCTTCCAGATCTTAAAGAGTTGAAAAAAAGGCAAGCCCCGCGTCGTCGTTGTCGTCGCTCGCTCGGCTTGGCTTCGGATTTGGATTTGGTCAACGATTGATTGATTAATCTTTTTGGACAAAATTCCTTTCAAATTATTTAATTAATTAATTAAATTAATCAACGAAAATTCAATCCGGAATAACCCATGACCCGCGTCCTGGTCCGGTCCGTTTTTCTTTCTCAGAGTATTTTAAATCCGTTTTTTAAATTTTCCCGCCATATTCACACATGTTCCAACAGTTATGGCTATTCTGAAAGGTTGCAAAACCTTTTTCGAAACAGTACCAAATTGGCTATAAATATGCCTTGAATCCCAGAATTTTTACTTACTAAATTTTCTGATCTTCATCTTCTTCTTCTTCTTCTTCTTCTTCTTCTTCTTCTTTTTCTTTTTCTTCTTCTGCACAAAATATTCCAGTGTGTTTTACGACCATTGAGTGGTTCGTCGTTCACTAGAGTTATTAGTATACGCTGGTGAGTTAAAATCGTTCTATCCTTGGAGGATAATATTCCAACACCTCGGGTACTTGAAGGAAATAATTCCTTAAGGACACACTGTGCATTCAGCGAGCTAACTTGGTCGCATGGACTGTTTAAAGAGCTGGGAGTTGGCATACATAATCCAATGTCTGTGTTTAGTGATAGTAAGGTTGCTATACAAATTTCAGCTAACCCCATCTTCCACGAGAGAATGAAATATATAGAGATAGATTGTCACTTCATTAGAGACAAAATCAAGGCAGGAGTATTGAAGACTTTAAATGTACATACTACAGAACAACTTGCAGATCTTCTGACCAAGGGCTTAGGCCAAGTTCAGCATGTTCATTTACTTAGCAAGCTGGGGGATCTTAACGTTTTACACCCTTCAGCTTGAGGGGAAGTGTTGAGAGATGCCAATGTAATATTGTAGTGTAGCAGTATATTTTGGATATGACACATGTGGTAGTTAGTGGTTAGCAATTAGGTAGTTAAAGGATATTTAGTTAGTTGACAGCTGTATTTAATTGTTAGTGATTAGCTATAGATTAGAGAGAGTTAGTAATTGTATAAATACTTTGAAAACGAATGGAACAGTAGACTGTTTTCATTTCCCATACTGCATTTCATTTCTCCTCTTTCACAGAAGCTTCTAGAGAGCTCCAATGGTTGATTCCGTCTCAATTCCCATGGACTTTTAACATGCTTTACTGGAACCCTTCGGGGTTGCCCAATTGGTTTGGAAGGCGGTCATCCATACGGATGACTTGGGATCGATTCCCCCCTCAATGCCTTCTGGGTTGAGCATGTCGCATTGGGCTTGCCTAGTGCGGTTTACATTCTCTGTGTGGTTTGCAGGCTATTACACGGGGAGGTTTACCCAGTGCGCACAGTGCTCACCCGAAGGACAGAGGTTGTGACAGAAATTGTAGCGGCTACGGGTTTCCCCTCTTACCAAAAAGAATATGCTTTATATATGACAGAAGCTGAAGGAGTATGGTCATTTTTTTTAGAGTAGATTTGCCACAAAATGTAGACAAGACAAGGAATCCAATAACCAAATTGGCATGGGAATACTACTGGAAGATAGTGATAATGAGAACCAGCAAGAAACGAGAAAGTTTAAGGACAAGACAGGTACACGTGAGTTGAAATTTTTAGAATATGGTTTAAACGATATAGCAATGAATTTAAGGAAATTTGTTATCTTAATTTAGATAAAGGAGATTCTTTTAATTTGCTAGCCTGTATTTTGGTAGGATTGATGTTTCAGTTCAGCTTATTTCTTGAAAGAGGATTAATCTTGTAAAAGATTGCACTTTTCTTGAATGCTACTTAACCTATATATAGTCACGAAATTTCTAAGGGAACAATAGAATATCTTTGCTGATTCAAGCATGTACACCAAGTGTCTTATATGGCTAAATTAAACTTAAAGAGTTAATATTCTGCTTTGAATTCAGCAAAGTTTCTTAAAATCTCATGACTCAATGTCAAGATATACCAGAAAACACAATAGTACAACATGTTAAATATAGTACTAGCTAGCTGCATTTTCTAGATACAAATTAAGGTTTGAATTGTTTATCTCTGCACTTATCGAACCTCTTTTTCCAGAAAATGCAGCACTGTGCACGCTTTGAATTTTGCTAAATTCCTCAAATTTATCACCCACATCAACAATATACCACAATATCCCCCACCCCTCCCTCCCCTCCCCCAAACCGTTTGGGACATGGAAGCAGTGGCGGAGTCATATATATTCAAGGGGTGTCAATCCCTTCGTTAGAAAATTTAGCTGTGTAGCTAGGTAAAAAAAAAAAATTATTGTATAAATACTATATATTGACATCTTTTGGCTTCTTCATGAGGTCCCTGCTTTATATTTTGACCTCCCCTTAATAAAAATTCTAACTCCGCCACTGATTAGAAGAAGAGGTTAAGCTAGCGTAGTTAATTTATATGTATTAGTGTTACAATTATTTGGACTTTACAACTGTATAGGTCAAAATCTTCCCTAAAATATTTAAGACAAGATAACGCTGAAGGAAGAGTCTTCAAGCCGTTATCAGTTGAGGTCGACCAGGAAGCATCGAGGTTCCTGGCTGAAATGTCAACAAGGGTCGAGGCCGAGCACCGTTGGCAAAACTGTAACAACAAGTTTTCGAAATAGAATATTAGAGAGAATATTCTTTGCACTTGTACTATTAGGGTTTGTTAAGAAAATGTCTCATATAAATAGAAAAGGAGATGATGGTGTAAAGCATGTGACATTCATTTGACAAGAACAGACTTTTGAATAAAGATTCTTTCTCACTCTTACAAAGATAATGATCACGCTCAACTATGCCTTATAAAAAGGACTAAGCGGTCGTTGCAAATATAATCCGAGTATTTATCCCAAAGTCGAATCCCACAGGAAATTAACTTATCAATTACTTTTGTCGGACTCACTGAATTCTCCGTAATCAACTTCCCAGATATTTTGAATAACAATTGGTGATATTTCTACGAACTATAACTGAATAAAATTAATTAAACTAAGAGCTAACTATGACTGAGTTGTAAACAAATAAGAGAAGGATCTAAGGTTATGATCTTATCCATTGATGGAATCACTTCCTGTTATGTGTCATATATATTTGCCTAATCTTCTCTATCGATCATGAGCACTCTTACTACTGTAAATCTCTCCTGAGTAATTACGATAATTTACTAGACGCACTCTCCCCAGTTACGCTAGCTGGCTTTTATTACAGCTCACTTAGATCGCACCCAAGGTTTCGTTATCCCTAATCCCACCTTTAAACCCTCGGTTATTGATTCCTCATATACTTTGGGAGTGATGTTATTCCACAACTACCTAAATATGCACTCTCTCCCATGTAATACACACTAAATAGGCACAACTAATTGAGGATCCTATCAATTAACTACAACAAAAACGTAGTTGAACAAATAGAGATTAAACCGAGCAAACTATATTAACACAACAAGAAGTTCATCCTTCAACAGGTTTCATCAAAACCTTAGACTAAATAATTAGCTACTCATAATTGTGCTCATAATAACAACAACAAAATTCATCATGAATGATAAAAACAAAAGGAAGAAAGGTAGAACTCGATGCCGAATTATCCTCCTTGCCTTTTGCCTCTTCTTGCCTTGAACAAAACTACAAAAACTTTGATATCCTCTTTTTGGGCGACCTGGACCTTTTATAGGTTAAGTGGAATTACCCCCGATCTTCCAAAATTGCCCCTGAAGTTACCGCGTTCTGGACGGACTAGCGCGGCCGCGCTCGTGACAACGCTAATTGCACTTTATTCTGTCCGCTGCTCCTGGACCAGCGCGGCCGCGCTCGTGACCGCGCTAATCGACCTCAACACTACCCCGTTTCTTCTGCTCTAAGGCCGCGCTTGGCCCACGCTAGAGAGGATCAACTATTTTTCTCTTTTTTTCTTCCTTCCTTCACACACACTCAACTCCGAGGTGCTTTCCTTGCTTTAATTTAGCTCTAAACATTGCCTATATTCTCATAAGCACGACTTGCTCCTGCAAAACATAAAATCCACAATTAGAGCCATTTTATCGTCATTTAACCTTCCTAGAACAATGAGGCATAGTAAAGGTGGGGTATAAATAATCGCTAAACTACATGAATCTAGCCTATTATCAGATACTAACATTATCTTTCATCTTTCATCTTGTTCATATTATCCCACACTCTTTCATCAGATCCGAGAACAATTCGAATATTCTGGAATTTGTCTGTCACTCATCACTGTCAGGAGAGATAATCAACTAGTTCATATAGTACTAAAACCGACCGCCAAAACCGACCAATGTTGGTCGGTAATTGGCAAAAATCGATAAAAAATCGGGCAATTCGTGGCGGTCACCGTAAGGTCGGTAGTGAAAACCGGCCGACTTTGGTCGGTATTTTCCAACCAATTTCAGTCGGTCAATTAAATTTCAAGAAAGAAAAATTGTCAGAAAAACGACTGAAGTCGGTCGGTATTTTAATTATGCGATTCACCATCTGGGAATCAATCTGGAGTCTCTACTGTAGCAGGATACTATTCTATCACTAGACAATTGGTGCATTTTGTTTTAAGACTGTCTTTTATTTAATTTATATTGTTTAATTGCATTTCGCACGAAAATAACCAATAAATATCAGTCGGTTTTATTAAAAAATAAAATTACCAACCAAATGTGATCCATTTTTTAAAATGTCCAACCGAATTAAATGCCCGATATCGGTTGTTTTTTTTAAATATTAATTTTCACTTATTTTAATTGAAAAACCAACCAAAGTTGGTCGGTTTATTGAAAAATAATTTCGCGGGACGCAAAATAGTTTCCTGCATTTTTGTGCCAAAGAAAACCGACCAAAGATGGACGATTTCGTAAAAAAATTTAAAAAATAAAATATTTTAAAAAACCGACCGACTCAGTCGGTTTTTCAGCTGGTTTTTTGACCGACCAAAATCGGTCAGTCGACCGTGGTCGGTTTTTGCCGGATTTTTAGTAGTGATACTTTATTGGGTGAATTATTCCTTCTATTTACTTAAATGTCATTTATTGTTATTTATTGCTAGTTGTTGCTATATTATTACTCATACTTTTTGGAATAGTTAATGCATATTGTTGTCAATCCTCCACCAGATCTGACCAACATTAGTCACATTTTAAGAAATAACATCTAGAGATATTATTATTGACAAAGTTTAACCTATTATTATATAAATTCAATTGTTTAAATCGAAAGTTACATTTTTTGGTCAAACAACAACAGAAAATATAATTGAATTCAAGAAAGTGATAATTACTTGTAATCATCTTTTAGCTTAACTAATCACGTAACAAATATTTACATTATTGGCATATAAAAATTTAAACTTGATGGAAATTATTGGACGAATCCTCTTTCCCCGTACAAGAAGGATAACTATGCATGTTGGCGTTACTGGGCAATAGACAATACTAAAAGATTGCATACTTGTCGAATATCATAAGCATAAAAAATGTTACTGCATAGAAATTCATGTGAAATGAAGGGACATGCATTTATTAGCGACAATGGAGTAAAATCATTTGACACCACCAAGGGGGAAACACACATTTCCACACCATAACTTCCCATCCTCCCATGTCTCCAGATCATGCACACGTGCGACTTCTCTCTCTCGTACATAGGCAACTTAATTATACGCGAGACATCGTATGTACGAGATTAATTGTAGCGTATTTCTATACAGATTTTGATAAGATCTTGTCCCCTCGCAGTTGTTCATAGACTCCCTACATATATGTATTACTATAAATATATCTCAACCCAATAGCAAAGATATGATTATCAGTATACGGGTAAAATCAAGTCCGATGAGCACTCCAATTTCTCAGTGAGACAAACGAGCAGGGACGTGACGGTAAGAAAATCGAAGTCAGAACCAGGAACCTCTCGTATTAGGGTTCGAGTAATACACCTGCCTTCGGAGTCATCAGGACCACATCATCCGGGTCCGGTTCGAGTCCCAAGACTTTAAAAAATACTACAAGACAATCGCACACGACTAATAAAAGATCGTGATATCCGTGCCCAACTGAATAATACGTCGTGAATCTCGACCCGTATTCATAGAAAATAAGTGACTAGCGAAAAGGAAGATTATTACCTTTCTTAGAATTGTACCTGGAGTGAACTCCCCTACAATATAAAGGGGAAGCTAATTATTCATTAGACACTCCGTGACACGCATACCAAGGCAATATACTTCTGCTCTCTCTGTCTCTTAAAGTTATTCAAAGTTCTTATTTTAGTTCATAAGTTTTCCATAAGAGATAGCTCAGAACCGAAAGCAGATTCCTTGTTAAGCCTTTAATCGAGCCCGGACTCACTATCATCATCGATTTGGCTATTTACTTTGTCTTTTATTTGCTTATCTAACGTCATTAATCACTCGCATTAAATTAGTTCATATATCCTTTAAATTGCGATATGAATTCAATTGTTATCCATTTTTAAGGGTAAACAACTTTAGGAAGTCCTAAAAATAAAAAAAGTACACACATAAGCGTTCTTTATTTATACGGCAGAAATTGATTACCTACACAACTATACTACTGCTTAAAAAAGGAAAAAGAACAAGTTATTCTGTTATTACGACTTTTTTAAATATAGCGATTGTCGTTTTGTCATGAATGTGAACCTTGTCCGTGACATAATTAACAATCTTCTTAGTCTCAACAAATTATCAAACCCTAAACATTCTTCCCTAGTATTTAATTAAGTATTCTCAATTTGTGGATAATTCCATCGTCCAAAGCAAAATCTCCAATTAATTCCCGATTACAGTTAATGAGAGCTCAAAAAATCGATCAATGATCCTTACAGACCTGCCAAACTTGCTTATTGACTTTGGCAATGTAAGTGGAGGTAGATTCAGCCTATATTCAATAGTTTCAATTGAATTTAATATTATCGACTTGCAACATAAATATTTATGTGAAAATTAAAATTACTGTAATTCTTGTCACAAACGGTAAAAGCAACTACTGTAATTCGAGAAGGGTCCCAATGAGTATAGACAAAGAATCGACAGAAGAAAAGTTAAAATGATGGTTAGATTTAATTGCATATGTTAGCTACTCACCCTGTACATGTCAGGAATCTCACAACAACAAGCACATAAAATTCATAAATACTTGATAATTCAATATAGTACATTCTTGTTGTTATATTATTCAGCAGTTGCCTGTTCTTTTGCTTTCATCTGTTTCCTTTTTTTCCTTTTGAAGAAAGAGGACCCCCAACTAAAGATACCTATTAACTTGTTAATATGAGTAGTTTTTACTTTTGCTACGTCTCAGCTTTTTGTCTACAGAAAATATGGAAGAACTAGTAGATGTACAAAATCTACTAACATAAGAGTAGTACAGTACTTCCATTAATTATCAATAAGATTTTAGTAATTGATTCTGCAAATTTTATCATGGTGGAAAGAGTGGGTGTCTGGATAATTCTTAATAAATTTTTTGTAATTGATAACTTACGCGTCTTGTTATGTTTTGATGATCTAACAAACTTAATGCTAAAATTAAATGGGGAACTTGCCCCACATCCTCAAAGTGCTCTAGATTCACAAGTCTAAGTCTGGGACATGTTGCAACATTCAAAGTCAAAGAAACACCAAAGGGAACAGATGGACATCAGTTTCCTAATTGACTGTACCAGTCAAACCCCACACACGCAACAATACAAACAGTGTAGCAGTCACTTTATGAGGAATGCCTTTGTACCAAACATGCTTACACCATTCAAGTGATGTCAACACGAAGTAAAGGCAAAACATCACACTCGCACATTCCAGATTTCATCAAGTTTTCTCTCTAAGTGTGTTACCAACTTGCAAGTGACATTCAATGCCTCAAAAACAAAGAACAACATAACGAAGGACAAGTTTCCTGCATTAAGTCATTATATGTCCTTAGTTGTGTTGCACATTTGTCAAAGTGATTTACTTATAATTCATACTTAGCTTAATTAGAAGCATTGTGTAGGAAACTTTTTGTAAAATCATAAACATTGTGTTGGTGTCTTGGCTAGATTTAGTCGAGTTGTAATATTTGTAATAGAGTTATTACAAAAGGGCTTGTAGTAGAGTTATTACAGGTTACTGAGAGATTAAGAGGTTAATTCCTAGATTACGATAGTTTGTAAATCTGAAGTTGCTCAGTAGTGAAGTTAAAATCCTACAAGTGTAGATGTGGTTTTTAATCCCGTGAGGTGAGAATTTTCCACGTCAAACTCTATTGTGTTATTTAGTTCATGTTTTGTGTGTGAGTTCTACGAGAACTAATAAAAAACCTAGTTCTCTATACAGTGTGGTGGACCCTCAGTTTCTATTGGTAAGGAATGAATAAAAATGGAAGTTGAAAGAAATATATAAGACTAGTACTACCAGAACTGATCCATTTGGATCAAAGACTCAGGCCAGATAACGAACTGAACCAAGTACTTGAATATTTAAAGGATTGCCCAACCCACATCTGATTTCTCCAAAAGGACTGAGCCATTTGGTTCAGTCCTTGTCCTGCTTTTGATAATTATTCTTTTGTTAAAAGAAGCAGCCAAGTAACTAAATAATGGGCAACGGGATGAAAGCAACAATGGAAAAAGCCTACCTATAGTATATACACACACAATTACCCAAAAGAAAAAGTCCTACCTGTTACTGGTATTTAGCTTTAGAAGGTACAAGTGTTCTTAAGCTTAGTTTTCTGTCAATTATTATTAGAGAAGTACGCCTTCTTTAGCTTTAGGTTAGAATCGGTATAGCTTTTACTACTAGTATATTACACACCCTCTGTTGACTCCTTTGCAATTAATGTGAATCTGTTTGACTAAGCACGAAATTTAAGAAAAAATTAATTTTTTTTGTATTTGTGATCCTTAACGTGTCAAAAAGAGGTCCAGATAGGAGTGACAAATGACTGAGTCGGATCGGATACGGTTCATGTCGAAAAAGGGTAAAGAAAAAACGAATAAATTATTCGGCCAAACCCATATTTAATATGAGTGAAAAATGGATTAACCAACGGATAATATAGGTAACCATATTATTTACCCATATTATTCATGACTTCTTGAAAATATGATTACTTTTGGGAGAATTCCTAATCTCTCAAACTCGGGAAATCCCCAATTTGAAGCTTTACAAGTGTAAAAGTTAAAGTCATTAGTTACTCATTGGATATCCATTTTCTAAATGGATAATTTAATTTTATTCATATTTGACCCGTTTTTAAGAAGTTCATTATCTAACCCATGTTTAGTGGATAATATGGGTGGTTAAATATTTTCTGTTTATCATTTTGCCATCTCTAGGTCCAGAGTACTTATGTGATTATAATTTTTTTAATTAAAAGTAGAATCAAAAATTTAAACAGTGGATTAACAAACGTGGATTAACACAGCAGCTGCAACAGCACATCATAACATAAGCGTAAAACACTCACTTCAGAACATGTTTGTAAGAGTACTATTTGGTCAATATACGTATATTTTATTGTTAGTTGTTACCTAGTGTAATTTTATAATTCCTACAAAATATCTACCCTCATTTGATACGATTCCTTAGCCAAAGGAGAACTTATGTAAAGTAGTACACTAAGCTAGTGGAGTGGAGCATTATTTAATTTAATGCGGCAGTATCAACACGATTAAGGCGTAATACGACAACGATTTTACCAAGAAAACTAATCTCGAGTACAGCACTAATTAACAGAACGGACAAAAGTGAATTAAGAATATATAATGACTTAACGTCCGTTTGTAAGGGGGTTGACGGCAGTTTCTTTGCAAGGACTTGGCGGCAAACTACTCCTCCCAGATGCAATAAGCCGTTGTACGAAGCTTCTGATTCTTTGTCCGTTAGTCTCCGTCAATAACCGTTTACCGCCAAAAGGCAACGACTCAACTCCTCTTTCCCCCAACACCTCCTCCTCCCCCTGTCCCACTCCTCCACTTGTGTAGCCGTTAGCCTGTGCATAAAACGACTCCGTTAATGGATCCAGAATTTTTAATAAAGAGTATCAAAATATAAATAAGTAGATATATCAAAAGATGAAGAAGAGTCAATTATAGTAAATATATATAAAATAAAATATTTATATATAATATAATGTAATTTTTCGATAAAGGGGTGTCGCTTGACACTATTTGGTTCAATGTGGCTCCCCTATTGACAGTCATACCTCTCTACAACTGTATCCATATATAATAGTTATTCAATATAATAGTCAAGTTTTTATCGGAACCAATTTCTTTGTTATGTTATAATACATGTGCTATATAACAGGACTTCAATTGCGGCTAAAAAAATATCGAAATAAATAAAGTTTTTATAGATTGATTCTGACTGTATATCTAATCTTTTAAGTAATTACGCAAAATATTACTATAAACTTACTTAAAAGTATATCATAAGTAGGTCAATATCAATGTTAATGAAGGATTAATAACAAAAAATAAGATGATTATTTGAGCCGATTAAATATTGATGAGTTGGAAAAAACAAATCAAGAGTGTAAGTTTACGCAGTTAATATTCATGTTTTGATTTTGCTAAAAATAATTGTGACAGCTACCTGAATTCTCACGTAGTCATTTGGATTCCAGCAGAAAGCATTGCCGAGAATTTGGTCAACAGTTTCAGATAGGCCGTCGACAACGATACCGACGATGGAAGACGGAGAGAAATAACCGTCGTTACGGAGTTTCAAGTTTGACGGAGGACTTAACGGACCGTTACCAAGAGAGAGAACCAACAGGTCATCAACGCTCATCACGGAAGGAAAATCTCGTTTATTGTGCAAAACATGAGTGACGGCCGCGGCGGCGGGATTGTTCATGACGAGACCGCCGTCTACAGCGAAGCAAGAGGTTTTTCCGTCAACGGAACTTAGCTGAAACGGCTTAAACATTGACGGATTAGCTGACGTGGCACGGCAAACTTTCCAGAGCTCGAAATCGAAGCTCTCAGACTCCGCCGCATCAGCTCGGGAGAAAACGAACGGCGCTGAGCTTTGGAGGTCAAAGCAAGGAACAAGCATAGGCTTACACGTGTCCCTTAACGTCAACACTCTCCCGTCCTCTCTTTTGAAAGCTTCCTTCAACACTTTATCCATACTCTTCCCTGAAAATCTCCTTTTCCTGGGGAAAACGCCGACATTTTTCATCTTAAACAGCCGCGACTGGTTTACCGCTACGAATTTAACAGCATCCTTCGCCGTGAATAACGGACGGCCATTACCTCCGTCAGCGACAAGCATTGCAGCGAAAATAGCACCTATACCGGTACCGGCGACAATGTCGAAGAAATCCGAAATTCGAGCTTGAGGATCGCTGGTTTTCACACGGATCAGATCTTCGAGATGAATCAAAGACGCACCACAAACAATGCCATTAGTTCCACCGCCATCAATACTGAGAATACGCGTTTTCTTCCCTTCGTATTGGTACAACCATTTCTGCTCTAGCTTGGAGAAAATCTCCATCGTGACCTTATCAAGCTCCATCACTTAATGGTTTCAATTTGATCAGGTAAAGTAAATAATGGCACAATTAATTCAGTGAAAATCCAAAAAAAAAAAAAACTGACAAGATAATAGAGTGCGGATAACAACGAAGAGTGGTACTTTGCCAGTCGTAGTTGGATTGTACCTATGCAGTGTAGACTGTAGTGATGGAGAATCCGTGAAATTGTACAGCAGCAAAAGCTCACGATTTCGTTTGAAGAAACATTTATGATCGCCAGTTGTTTTTATTGTAAATCTCTCTGTTATTTCACTTGAAATATAGTCACACTTTTTGTGCAGTGTGTGCGTCCTCTCTCAGAGTATGACTGAGAGTGGAAACAAAGAAGTGGAGCAGTAGTAGTTGTAGTAGGGAAACTGGACACTCCAACTAAAGTAAGTTGTACGTAGTATATATATCCACACACATGATTTTATTTTCATCTTAAAAAAATATGGAATTGACCATAACTAATGAAGCACCATTCATAAGAGTTTAATACACTAGTTGGTTGCAATTGTTTTTTTGACAACTAAGTGGGCGTTTAGACATATATAACAACAATAGCGGATCCAAAATTTTCAAATCGTCGGTGTTTAATTGTTTTTAATCTGAAAATTATTATTAACAATGGATGCTCAGTTAATATATTTATATAAGTAATAGTATTTGGCTCTAAAAGTAACGAGTGTTCAAGCACCCATAACCTATAGAGTAGATTCGCCACCGATAAGAATTGTAAAATTAAGAAAAAGAGATTTTTTTTTTAAGTGAAATGATACTTGAAAATTAGTGGCCGTTTGGACGTAAGAATTGTAAAATTCCAATACATTGTAAAAAATAATTTCAACTGAAAATGATATTTGAAATTTAGAGTTGTGTTTGGACATGAATATAATTTTGGGTTGTTTTTGAAGTTATGTGAGTGATTTGAGTGAAAATTTTGAAAAATAACTTTTTGGAGTTTTTCAAAATTTTGAAAATTTAAAAATTCATATTCAAGTGAACATTGAAAAATTTATGGCCAAACACTAATTTAAAAAAAAGTAAAAAAAAAATCGAAAAAAGTAAAAAATTCTTAAGTCCAAACGGGCTCCTAAATATCGGAATCACTGATTTATGATTAATTTGAATTTTGAAGAAAAACGCTCCTTGTTATGAATTTCAACATTTCAGAACATAGTGAGAGGTGGAGCTATCATTTGAATTACATAGAATCCATTAACTTTTATCAAATTTTATATTTGTCTTGAGAAATTCATTAAATATGTATAAATTATTAAATTATAATTAAATAACTTAAAAAAGATTAGATTCCCAAACTCATAAGTATCAAATCTTTCCTCCTCTAAAAGTATAGTTAGTTGCAATTATTATAACTCTCATTTTCTTCTAGTAATAACTTAATATTTTTTGTATTGTTGTAAAAATTAAGATAACAATATTCAAAAGGAGGGTAGAGTATTATTGGACACTTTGCTAAAAGTTTAGTTTAGTTTAGACATTTAGTACTTGCGAAAATCAGAAAACTCGTTGAAAACTCCTCTACGAAACTGGGCTTCCTACGTCGAAGTCGAATAAAGTTTGGGATCGCAACATTTTCTTTTTTCGTTTTGCTTTTGAATGGTATTATTACTTCTTTTCTTCTTCTAATTTCTCGACATAACTTTCTTATATTGTATATTTTATAAAACAATCGCAATCACGTGTTTATGTTTCATAGGATTCCGAGGAGAGACAGCCTTTTTATAGAATTTTATTCACAAATCAGTACACTTTCATCTTTTATTGCAATTTTAATGTGTCATTGATGTTGGGCATATTTTCATATGTTTTAATATTAGTTTGTCCATATTTTAACTAGTTTTTGGTGCTATTTGGTATTAAAAATTTCCAATATGTGTTAATTATTGGTTGTATGACTAATTAAATTGTGTGGGTTGATTAAGGATATTTGGAGTGTAAAAATATAAAGGAAGCTCCGGTTATAGGAGAAGAGGAGAAGAGGGCGGATGCGTCACATTCAACTTTGGAAAAAAGGCTATTTGGCGCACCCTTAGCTGTGAAGTCGGAAGAGGGCATCCACTTTAGCTGTTTAGCATCGGTACCTGGGCACAACAAAGTTGAGGGAACAGAAGGTGGACGCGAAGCATCCACCCCAACATCCGATGCTGAGAAGTTTAAACTAAGGCGGATGCGAAACATCCACCCCAACATGATATACATGAAGCCGAGTCAGAATACGAAAAGAAAACTTTTGCCCACGACCTTTTGTATGCAATATATAAGACAAAAACGCTTCTTTTAGGTCATCGAACACACTTGGAAGCGGAGAAAGAGCCATCACAAAGTTTGGAAACCACGAAATTCGTCTTGAGTTCTTACTTTTTCCTTCTTTTATTGATTTGTATGTATTCTTGGGAATTAGTTGAGATTGCTACCACGACTATGCGTGGCTAAACTCATTCGTTTAGGGGTTATGGTTTTACATGAATGTTGATATTCGAATATTGATTTGACGAGTTAGTTTATCATATTGTGTTGTTATTCATATCCCGAGTTCAATTATTTTACTGCCTAGCTAACAGTGAAATACTATGTATGAATTTGAGTTGAACTTGAAGAGGTAATTCTTGATTGCAATAGAATTGAATAGAGCGCAATCTTGAACCTAGTCATCGGGGAATTGATTTGTGAATACATATATAAATATACCTATTTGTCATGCTTAGAAAATTGTGCAAGAGATTGTTAATGCATTTTTTTTATCTCTAATCTCATAGGAATATAGAGTTTAAGAATAAATTGAATAGGCGAGTAGAAGTTGTCAAATTTCTACGAGTATTATTATCCTTGCAGGTTAGTAACTCAGATAAGTCGAGTTGATTGAAGAATTCAACATGATTGTTACATAACCATGACCCAGGAATATTATTTCTTTTTGAATTAAAATCTTTCGTGCTAAGTGTGCTAGTTCATTAGTTTTTCTTTTACTTGCAATTATTATTCGTAGAATTAATCAAACAAAAATCACCTTGAAATTGTTCTTGAATCGATAAATTAGAATTTGCTTGATTAAGTTGATAATTGATCACAAGTTCTCATGAGAACGGTACGCTATTCACTTTTTATTACTTGATTGACCGCGTATACTTGCGTGTTTTTTAGGCAACAATCATCAACATTTATTTGTTTGTCTCTTTATTCTTTTTTTTCAGTGTGAGTATCCTACTCAGCATTTGCCTATTAAAAATACAATAAAACAAAACTCTCTGCATGGCTAGTTGTTTGGTAAACGGTCACTATTATTATAATACTGACATGTAAATATTTTATTGTTAGGATTCTTGTTTCTAGGTTCCTACCCAACTCGCTTTTAATGTGTTCCTCGACTTTTCCTTACCGTTTCCATCATTAGTATAAATTAGTGATGAAAATTAAGGCCAGATATTACTCATACCAATCCACTTTTAAGGCTAGACCTTTCAAGTGGTATGACATAAATGAGTGACTTTTGTATTATATAAAAGGAAATACGGTTTTATTAAATAATTACGAATAAATAAGTGAACATTTAAGTAATGAATTTTCTGAACTTATCTTGGAGTGATAGTAGGCAAAAAATCAAAAGAATAGGTAGGAAAGTGCACTTGATAGCTAAAGTATACAGGGTTTATATATGATTTAAGCCCTTAATTGAGACACGAGACAACGAGAGGCAAAGCAGAAAATCCAATAGCTTTAACAGTTGGCCAGACCTAGAAGAGGGTTTAGAATTTAAAGTTTATGAATTTTTATAACAATCTCAAATTAATATACAACAATAACTAATTAAGTTCACAATTAGATATTTATAGATATTTACAGAGTTTGAGCACAACTCTAATCTGTTGCAGATTAACAGAATAGACTATAGGTCACCCACGGGGAGATAATTAGAAAAAGAAATGTATACAGATATGTGGGTTATTTGTACACGGGATCACGAGAGTTTGGATGTAAGTGATGTATTAGTTAAAAAATTTGCATGTTTTCTGGAAAAGTAAGGGTAGGCAAAATGGACCTTGACCTACTGATCTAGAGAATATGACTAGATGGATTGCGAAGAGAATAGATTTGATCCAAATTTGATGTGGATTTCTTTGACTCTATTAGATAGTTTTAAATATTTTGGGTCTATGATACAGGGTAACAGAGAGATCGACGAGGATGTCGCATACCATATTGGAGTGGGATAGATAAAATAGAGGCCCGCTTTGGGTGTTTTGTGTGACAAGAATGTGTCACCTAGACTTAGGGCAAGTTCAATTAGACTGGCCATGTTGTATGAGTCAGAGTGTTGGCCAGTCAAGAAATCCCATGTCCAAAAGTGGAAAGTAACAAAAACGAGGATGTTGAGATGGATGTGTGGGCATACTAGGAGAGATAAGATTAGGAACGAGTATATTAGGGACAAGGTGGGTGTGGCTCCTATAGAAGATAAGTTGCGAGAATCGAGCATGAGATGGTTCTGACATGTGAAGAGGAGAGACCTTGATGCCCCGGTTAGGTGGTGTGAGAGGTTGACCATGGATGGTCAGAGGAGGGGTAGATGGAGGCCTAAGAAATACTGGGGTGAGGTGATTAGGCAGGACATGTTGCTACTTCAGCTTACGAGCACATGACCCTCAAAAGGAGGGTGTGGAAGTCAAGGATTAGGGTTGAGGGTCGACAGGGAGTCTAGAGTTTCGTCTAGGCATCCCAGTAGTATTAGTACTAGTCTTGTATTTTGCTATTCCTAGCCCTTGCTAGTTCACATTGTGTCATTATTTCTAACAAGATTGACTCTATTTTTATTATTCTTAGATATATGTTTTTTGCACGTATCTCCATTTGTGCCCATGTCTAATTACCTTGTTATTTCTAGTTTGTTTATTGCTTCATTTTTACTTCTCTTGAGCCGAGGGTCTTTCGAAAAACAACATCTTTACCGTCATAAGGCAGGGTAAAATCTGCGTACACTTTACCCTCTCCAAACCCTACTAGTGAAATTTCACTGGGCTTGATATTGTTGTTCTTCAACTTAGTGAACAACTCTATTATTTTGAGATGGATCAGTCCTCAGAGCGATTACAAATGTAAAAATATTCGGAATGAATATAGAAGATTCATATGGTTGACTCTATATAGTGAATGAGTAGTATACAAAAAGATTCTTATAGGTAATTTTGACTAATTTGGAGTTGAAGCACAGTTGGTTAATTAATTCATATTGTATACGGTCGAAATCGGGCTTGTCCGATTTCATAGGCACGAGGAGCTGCCTCGAGAGCAAAACTCGTAATGAACAGGCTCAAGCTCGATGGCAGAGTATGAAGCGTGAAGGTCGAAGTCCTTGTTGAAGATTGAGACCGGGCATGACCGACTTCGAGTAAGGCATAATAGCAGAATGGAAAGATATTAGCGACCGACTGAAGATCTCGGGAGGAATCCCCGAACAGATCGAATCAAGAGGTTATATTAGAATTGTACCTTATTTAGGATTCCTCTACTATATAAAGAGGGACCCCATTCATTTGTAACATCATCTATAATTCACTGAGTAAAAATATATACGCTGCTCTATTTTTCTTACTGTTCATTATTGTTCACCATTTTTCTTCACTATTCTTATTATCGAACCTCGAGATCATCTCAAATCGAGGTCGAACGCACCGCTAGTACACTGGTTTGATTTACTTTATTGTTCAATTTATTCATCTAGTTAATTGTTTATCAATTGGTATTGAATTAGATCGCGTATCCTTAAAACTAGAATATAAGTTTAATTGTTACTCGAATTGTAGATTAAAAAAGTTTAGCGCCCACCGTGGGTCTAAGGATAATAGTGATTGTTCAATATTGATCCTGGTAAAACACCCTATTTTACACTTGTCTTTGTCAAGAATTTTTGATTGCAGGTTGAAACATGTCAAACTCACAAAAAATATCCACACATGGTGACAATGGCCTCAGACTTCACGGGAAAAACAAAAATGTGATTGCTCTACGGATCGAGGTGCCACAGGCTGATCTAGGAGGAGTACCACCCATCAACCCAGTCGACGTCAGTTCGCACGTTGCTCTGAATGCGAATTTAGGCACAGATCTCGAGGGGAGTGTACACAGAGAAGGTCGATCTGATGGCCGTGGTACACAGGGAAGAGGGGACGAAGGCGTCAGTATCCAAGTGATATTCAAATTGCTTTAGGCTCAACAAACCGCCATTGCCCAGTTACAAAATCAGCACAGAGCTCCAAATAGGGTCGAGCCGGAGATTACTCATCGTACCGAGCCAGTACTGGAAAGATTGAGCGATAACACATGGGGACCAATCCTATTGTAATGAAAATGCTCGAGGAGCTCACCAAGAGAATTAAATCAGGGGAGAAGAAAATCGAAACCAATGATAAAAAGGTGGATACTTACAACTCCCGAGTTGACCAGATACCGGGGGCACCGTCAATCTTGAAAGGAATGGATTCGAAGAAGTTTGTGCAAAAACCCTTCCCCCCGAGTGCGGCTCCGAAGCCCATTCCAAAGAAGTTTCGTATTCCTGACATACCCAAATATAACGGGAACACTAACCCTAATGAGCATGTTGCCTCTTACATATGCACCATTAAGGGTAATGATTCGGAGGACGACGAGATCGGGTTTGTGCTGTTGAAAAAGTTCATAGTGACCCCGTCGAAGGGAGCAATGATTTGGTATCACAACCTGCCACCAAATTCCATCGACTCATTCGCCATGTTGGCAGATTATTTTGTAATAGCGAACGCTGGGGGTCATAAAGGTCGCAACAAGGAAATCGGACCTCTTCAAGGTAAGACAACGGGATAATGAGATGCTCAGGGAGTTCGTGTCCCGATTTTAAATAGAGCGCATGGATTTTCCACCGTCACGGATGATTGGGCCGTTCAAGCTTTCACCCAAGGGTTGAATGAACGGAGTTCCATAGCATGGCGTCAATTGAAACAAAATTTGATCGAGTATCCGGCTGTAACTTGGGAAGATGTGCATAATCGGTATCAATCGAAGATCAGGGTCGAGGACGACCAATTAGGAGCTCCATCCGGTTCAGTGCATCCAAACAGGTCGACATGCAAAAATCATAGGGACGTCGATAGAGATCCAAGGTCGAATAAAGATCGGTACCAACCATATACTACATATCGAAGGAACAACGGTCCGGGACACAATTCCACCCGGAACGATCGAAGAGGTGATCGAGGACAAAGTTCTCGGGGACTTATAAGCAAGACTGGTTTTGACAAGTATGCAGACCCCACATAGGCACCTCGACTATTAGAATACAATTTTAGCGTCGATGCATCAAGCATTGTATCGCCTATCAGAAGGATCAAAGACACTAGGTGGCCTAGACCCATACAACCCGATCCTTTTCAAAGGAACCCAAATTTAATGTGTAAATAACATGTCACACACGGCCATAGGATCGAGGATTGCAGGAAATTGAGGGAGAAGGTAGCCCGTCTGTTCAATGAGGGACACCTTCGAGAGTTCCTCAGCGATCGAGTTAAGAATCACTTCAGGGAAAGGGACGTCAATAGGAAGAAATAACAAGAAGAACCTCAACATATGATCCATATGATCGTCAGTGGGGTCGACGTTCCACAAGGACCCATATTCAAACGTATTAAGGTGTCGATCACTAGAGATAAACGGACCAGAGATTATGTGCCCGAAGGCACTTTATCATTCAATGACGAGGAAATGGAAGGCATTTCTCAACCACACAACGACGCTTTGGTAATTTCTATCTTATTAAATAAAGTTCAAGTTAAGCGTGTTTTAGTGGATCCAGGTAGCTCGGCAAACATCATCAGTTCGAGGGTCGTGGAGAAACTCGGCCTGTAGGATCAAATCGTACCTGCATCTCGAGTCTTAAAATGCTTCAATATGGCCAGTGAAACAACTAAGGGGGAGATTATCCTACCGGTGAACGTGGCTGGAACCATTCAAGATACTAAGTTCCATGTAATCGAAGGCGACATGAGATATAATGCACTACTTGGAAGGCCTTGGATCCACAACATGAGGGAAGTACCGTCGACCCTCCCCAAATGATGAAGTTCCCGACGACGGATGGTATAAAAATGGTATACGGGGAACAACATGCTGCAAAGGAAATGTTTGTGGTCGAGGAGGTAACACCGATTTCGACACTATCAACCTCGGAAAGGTCGAGCATCAAAGGTAAACAGGAAACCAAATAGCAATCACCGCATCTAGCCTCGACCGAATCGGAGAAACTGGTATTAGGAGAAGAAGAAGAAGAGGACTTCCTAACCTCTTCATTAAGGACGAGGTAACTAAACTTCTCAAAATAGGATCCATTCGGGAGGTGAAATACCCCAAATGGTTAGCTAATGTAGTCGTAGTCCCTAAAAAAAGGAACAAACTTAGAATGTGTATAGACTATAAGGACTTAAATAAAGCGTGTCCCAAAGATTCTTTTCCATTGCCTAACATCGATCGCATGATCGATGCCACGGTCGGCACCGAGATCCTTACTTTTTTCGATGCCTATTCAGGGTACAATCAAATCTAAATGGACCCGGAAGACCAAGAAAAGACTTTTTTTTATCACCAAGTATGGAACATATTGTTATAATGTAATGCCCTTCGGGCTAAAAAATGCGGGGGATACATATCAACGCCTAGTAAATAAAATATTCGAAGAAAAAATAGGTAAATCAATGGAAGTTTATATCGATGACATGCTAGTTAAGTCCCTGCGTGCAGAGGACAATTTGGCTCATTTGCAGGAAACATTCGAGATCTTAAGTAAATATAACATGAAGCTCAACCCCGAGAAATGTGCTTTCGAGGTCGGCTCGGGCAAATTCCTTGGATTCATGGTATCAAATCGGGGAATCGAGATTAATCCCGATAAAATCAAGGCCATCGAAGACATCACCGTCGTGGACAGTGTAAAAGCCGTACAAAGGCTGAGCACTGACTGGACGGATAGCTGCCTTGGGCCGATTCATATCGAGGTCATCAGATCGAAGCCACATATTTTTCTCTTTACTAAAAAGGAAGAACGATTTCGCCTGGACTCCGGAGTGTCAACAGGAATTGGAGGAATTGAAATAATACCTATCGATCCCACCACTACTTCACACTTCGAAGGCAGATGAGAAGCTTTACTTGTACTTGGCAGTATCCGAAATCGCGGTAAGTGGTGTCCTAGTTCGAGAAGAGAAAGGTACGCAATTTCCTGTTTATTATGTAAGTCGAACCTTAGGAGAAGTAGAGGCTAGGTATCCACACTTAGAGAAATTGGAACTTGCACTGATAAGCGCCTCTAGAAAGTTAAAACCATATTTTCAATGTCACCCCATCTGTGTATTAACCACTTACCCACTCTGTAATGTCTTACACAAACCCGAACTATCGATCCGATTGGCCAAATGGGTCATCGAACGCAGTGGACACGATATCGAATATCAACCCCGAACGACCATCAAGTCTCAAATTTTAGCGGACTTCGTGGCCGATTTTACGCCAACCTTCGTACCTGAAGTTGAGAAGGAACTCTTAATAAAGTCAGGTACGTCATCGGGGATATGAACCCTCTTCACAGACGGGGCTTCGAGTGTGAAGGACTCCGGGCTAGGCATCGTTTTGAAGCCACCCACAAGAAGCATTATTAGGCAATCCATCAAAACCTCTAAATTGACTAACAACGAGGCCGAGTATGAGACCATGATTGCAGGTCTCGAGCTAGCTAAAAGCTTGGGAGCATAAGTCATTGAAGCTAAGTGCGACTCTTTACTGGTGGTGAACCAGGTGAACAAAACACTTAAAGTTGGAGAAGATAGAATGCAAAGGTATTTGGACAAATTGCAGGTGACTTTGCACAGTTTCAATGACTCTACAACATATACCTCGAGAACAAAACAGTGAGGCCGATGCACTTGCGAATTTGGGGTCATCGGTCGAGAAAGATGAGATTAGCTCGAGAACTGTCGTTCAACTCTCGAGATCCGTAATATAGGAGGGATATGCCGAGATAAATTCTACGAGCTTAACCTGGGACTGGAGGAATAAATACATCGAGTACTTGAAGAATGGAAAGCTCCCATCGGACCCTAAGGAATCGAGGACCTTAAGAGCCAAAATTGCTCGTTTCACATTGGCCGAAGACGGAACATTATACAAAAGGACATTCGATGAACTATTGGCAGTGTGTTTGGGACGAGGAGACACCGACTATGTTCTGCGAGAAGTCCACAAAGGTACTTGTGGGAACCACTCCGATGATGAATCATTAATTCACAAAGTCATCAGAGCAGGGTACTACTGGGATAACATGGAAAAGGACTCTAAGGAGTTTGTTGGAAAATGTGAAAAATTCCAAAAGTTTGCACCGATGATCCACCAGCCCGGAGAACAACTTCACTCGGTCCTATCCCCATGAACATTCATGAAATGGGGGATGGACATCGTCGGCTCTCTTCCATGGGCCCCAAGTAAAGCTAAGTTCATTTTATTTATGACGGACTATTTCTCTAAATGGGTTGAAGCACATGCCTTCGAGAAAGTCAGAGAAAAAGAGGTTATAAACTTCATCTGGTATCACATCGCATGTCGATTTGGGATACCAACAGAAATAGTATGCGACAATGGTAAATAGTTTATCGGCGGCAAAGTAACGAAATTCCTTGAAGACCATAAAATAAAAGGGATATTTGTATTGGCGAAAAATAGACTCGCCATGTGGGTCTATTAAATGGAAACACGTGTCAGCAAAGCTTGGAGAAAAGTGAAGAATGACATGTAAAGATGATATGTGAAACACCCCCGGGACCGAACATACTCATACTGTGCTTGACAACCTCGGAACTGATCATGATATATAGCTCGGAACAGGTGCGGGAGAATATCTCATAATTACAAATGAGGAAGGAATCAATTAATCCCGGATTATATGAGATTTATCTACATTACTCCATAAGTTACAAATCAATTATGTAACGTACAATAAATGTAATAAATGATTGTAACAGTTAGAACAAGGAAATCAATTGCAAGATTGACTCAATAGGCACGAGATTGACTCAACAAGCACGAGATTGACTCAACAGGTACGAGAGTGACTCATCAGCCACAGGATTAACTCACCAGCCACGCGGAATTAACTCATCAGTTACGAAATTCCAGCATTTACACAACTGTTACAAGTCTTCCAAAAGTAATGGATGGGTTGAGCAAATGCTCATAACAGACCCATTATTCAAAGAGAATGGTTACTTATATTTATCCCTATAAATAGACATAATTTTATCACAATGGGGGGACCTAACTTTCTTCTCTACAATTCTATACATTGTAATTCATATCATCTTGCTTCCAAGTTAGCCACAGTTTGGCCCTTCAAGCTCGGTTCGGCTCAACATCCTGTCAAGGATTATTCAATAAGAATTATTTCTTCTCTGCTTTATTGTTATTATATTATCTGTCATTGAATTTATTTTCCATTTCTCTATCACGTTGTATTAACAAAAATTATATCTTTCGGATTGAATCGGTTGCTTGTTGCTCGTCATACAAAATTATTGCTTTGACCTTGAAAGCTATTTTTTGGGTTACATAGATTGGTTCCATTACCGGGAACTCAAGCAAATTTGCTATTCATTCAAAGATACTAACAATTTTTGTTGATATGTGCTTGCTTTCAATTTAAACCTTCATCATGGCCGAAATTTTCCAATCAACACAATTGAGGACAACCAAGCTTGAGATGTCTTTACCATGAGAAAGGAAAAGGAAATAATAGCCATGATACTGATATATAAGCAACAAGCAGAGAAAAATAGAGAATGTACATCGGCATATTTTTACCACAACTATTAGTACCGAAACTTGTTAAAGACTCTACGCCAAATAGTACCGAGACATGAAGTTCAGATACATAAGGTAATTTTAATTTGCACAATTTAGTTCTAACTTGACAGAAACAGATCAAGGAACAAGAGGAGCGGATAGAACACCTCCGGGAATTCCCAACTATCCCACGAGAATGATATGCAACACCGAGATTTAAATGGAGAAAGGCACGGATGTTCAAACGAAAGTCAAAAATAGGTCCGAGCAAAGAGATACGAGATTTTTCTTCACCGGCTGAAAAAGATCCGAACCTTCCCGAACAGGTAAGGAATCACCTTGCTAAATTGAAAATTTCCACAGGAGAAGAATGAAGGTTAAGAAAACCATGGGTAAAACACCCACGAGATTGTTTACAACGATACCGCACATGACAACTGGAAAAGAAAAGAAAGGTGCGGGATTGATAATTAAAGACTACGAGGAAGAAGGTTCATTAATAACCATGGACAATTACACAAATAATTTCGGATACAATCATTGAACCGAAAGAATCTAAAGCCACGAGGTCAAATGCTGAAGAACTAGAAACTAATCATTGGCTTCCCAAATAGGAAGGTTTATGCTGGTCGAGACTCGACACCGAGTTTAAAGGTAAGTTGATTAAACTTTTACATGTTTTCGCAAATTGCTTTGCTTGCCACCATTGTAACCATAACAGGTGTACCACCGGGGATAATGGTCTATATGCTCAATATTGACCCGTGGTATAATCCAGTCAAGCAAAAGAAGAAGCCAGAGCCAAATAATAAAATATAAAGTTATGGAACCTCGAAAGGTCGATTTAGTCCGAAAAGTTGGATCATTCGGACTCGTTGCTAACATCAACCCATCATCACTTTTCAAAATTTCGAGGAGAAAGATGATTGCTAGTATGCCACATTATCTCGAATGTATAGGTAAATGCAATCTTAATTCAAGCAGAGAAAGGTACACAATCTCTTATCTATTATAGAATTCTCTTAGACATAGAAACTGCATATCTCTATTTTTGAGAAGTTGGCATTAATTGCTATTGCCCTAAATTTAAGGCTTTATTGTCAATATCGTTCAATTCTCGTAGCCATTATATTTTTATTATACAATATTTTGCATAAACGAGAACTGTCAGGAAGACTAGCTAAATGAGTAGTCAAACTTATGGAATATGATATTATTTATCAGCTACATACGACAATAAAATCACAAGTTTAGCAGATTTTATGACTAATATTTGCTTGAGCATATTACCAGAAGCTGAAATCAAAGTACATGTTATTTTCGAGATAATTCTCGGGATCTGGACCTTCTACAAAACTAAGTCCACAAGTATTAAAAGTCCTAGGTTAAGGACAATGCTTAATGCCTATCAGGAAAATTATTTAGATTTCACAAAAGTTAGTTTATTACTAACAACAAAGATGAGTATAATGCATGTGATAAATTCTTGAATTAGCTGGGTGACTCAGAGCAAAAGTATTTATTTGACGATTGATCAAATCCAAGAAAACTATGCAGCCCAAGAAAATCAAGTCGGATGTGCTAGTCTCGGATCTACTGCTGATATCACTGACTCTAGAAGCAACTCCGGACTCTTATTAAGAAATATCATTTCTGGATCAAACAGTAACATGATCGAGTCATCCCTTATCTAGGCGATCCCCGATCTATCATCAATTAGAATGAAAATGAGGAGAATCATATTTGAGAATATTCAAGGCTCCAAAAGCTAAAATGCCACATGTACCAAACAAACAAAATATATGATGCGAGAAATCTACAAAGAAAGCCGTAAAAATTACTCCGGTAATAAGGCAAGATATCGCATGATCCTCGACAACATTTTGGAACCTCCGTAGTTCCCGGCCAGAGTAAAAAATAAAGAAAGAGCTACGGTACCGTCTCTATGCTTTAACTGGACCATTTGAAAGTCCATCAATAATGGAAATGGCTATCCTATCCGAGATTATTAAACTGTGGACTGTCAAATTATGATTCCAGTGTTTGAGTTCTCATACCTCAAAACTCAAACACTAGGGAGATCATTATACTTCAAGATTAGTCAATCCGACTTGACATTATAAGAAGTGATTCAAACAATCGATTGCTTTGGGAGATAAATTTCTAAGAGTATTCCGACATTATTTACCACAATCTCAACTCAGTTAGTTGTATTGCTCATACCAAGCATAAAAACTTCAAACAGTGTTGAATGAGATCTTCAAAAATGAATATACTTCTCTTACACAAAATGGATCAAGAACTCCATGTCGAGTCAAGAATCCCACGATAATAAACAAGGCTTTTATGTTCAAGTCAACATAAATGTATGCAAATATGCCATCAGAATAAAATTCACTTTGAACAAACACATGGCTTATATTCGGTCAAACAACGATCATTCAAGTTAAAAAGCCTTTCTTAATGGCTAATTATATTATGACTCGGATCGGTTATCCCGAACATCTCAAATATTATTTTGGACATGTGTCCCTCTCTACTTGGAAGTATGTTCATATACTCCAATTTGGATTCAAAATCCAATCAGATTTAATGTCTCTTCAAGACAAATCTACTAAGATCTATATTTATTTGGGATCAGTATTCCCTCAGACTCAATGTCTTACCGAGATCAATACTCCAGGAAATCCTACCAGGATTAATACTTCCACAGACTAAAAGTCAACTCAGATCAATCGATCCTATTTTACGCCTGAATGAAAAGGAGACGTCCTTTTCATAGCGTTTAAATATATAAAAGGGCCTCTTTTATTTAAAAGTTAGACACCTAAGGGTGAAACATTAAGACATCGCACATATAACGATGCATCCAAATATATATTTCAAGTCTGTAAGACTAAATATGAGCACTCAAATAAATTCATAAAGTGCCATGAAAAGCTAGTACTCGGATAAATTACCTAAAGTACCAAATGATGATATTAGACCCGAAAGACACGAGGAAGTAACTGAATTCCCGGTCTAGGTCACAACCCTTTTGATGAAATAAAAAGGGTTAAGCAGTCATCATCTAAAAACTATATACCTTCGAGTCCCGAATATTTTTCCTATTCAGGAAAAGGACCACAAGGAAGGAATAGTCAAGTGCTCGAGATTTCATTCTTCAAATCTCAAACACTTGAGGGACTATACAATATGGAATGCAAAGAAAAAGCAAGAAAGACTATCAAAAAGTCAAAGCTCGAGCCTGAAGATCCATCTACCCAACAAGTCAAGTGATACGAGCAAAATCGAAAGAGCCGAAATCGAAAGAGCCGAAGACTCAAACAAAGCCTGATCCAAAAAACTTTCGAACATGTTCAGGTTAAAAGGAAAAAACAAAAAACCTTCGAACATGTTCAGGTTAAAAGGCAAAATATTACCTACTAGGAAGAAATGCACATGTTTGTACTTATTCAAAAGAAGACTGTTGTAACAAAAAACAGTTATGGATAAAAGATCATCATCTTCGTACTCATTCAAAATATGAAGTCTTTGTACTCATATTGAAAACTGTTATCAAATAAAAAATAGTTACAGATGAAAAATCAAAATCCTTGTATTCATTTGAAAAACTGTTATCGAATAAAACAGTTACGGATGAAAAAGCATTTCCCTCGAGATTATTGAAAACTGTTATCAATAAAAACAGTTACGGGTAAAAAACCCTACCTTTACAAAAACTGTTACGAACGAAAAATAGTTATTCTCTTGTATTAACTCGAAAAAACTGTTACATAAGAAAAACAGTTACAAAATACAAGTGCATATCAAACATGTTAAAAGAAAGCAGTTGCAACATGAGTTTTTGACGATGATCAAACACATGTAAAATATTTTGAAAGTTCAAACAGAAAACTTTCTTCAAAAATATTCTTAAACATGTGAAAAATTCCTATCTCTCTATTGTATATTTACACCATTATTAAGTTGAGACGTCTTCTTCATTAAGTGTCGATCAAAAAGGGCCCTCTTTTATAAATCGTGCTCGAAAAGACACGAAGTATTGAAGAATTTTTAATGCAAAGTCAAATAACAAAGTGTGAAACAAAAACCCAAACATTAAAGTAGGCAGAAAATAAAGCCGAAATTTATATATCCATCTTGCCAAACATAAGGCAAACATTTGTCTTCAAACCCCGAAACAAGACAAGGGTAAATCAACCGATTATTGACGAAACGAACATGAGCGTTGGAGTTGTCATATGAATCTCTAATTTCTGCACTCTTTTTTCCTTCGTCCGGTTTTTGTCCCTATTGGGTTTTTTCGGCAAGGTTTTTAATGAGGTAGAGGCAAGGGAGAAAATGATCAAATCTTTCACTTCCCGGTCATATCACAGTCAATAACCGGAAAGTGGGGGGACTATCTGTATTGGAGAAAAATAGACTCGCCATGTGGGTCTATTAAATGGCAACACGTGTCAGCAAAGCTTGGAGAAAAGTGAAGAATGACATGTAAAGATGATATGTGAAACACCCCCGGGACCGAACATACTCATACCGTGCCTGATAGCCTCAGAACTGGTCATCATAAATAGCTCGGAACAAGTGCGGGAGAATATCTCATAATTACAAATGAGGAAGGAATCAATTAATCCCAGATTATATGGGATTTATCATCATTACTCCATTAGTTACAAATTAATTATGTAACGTACAATAAATGCAATAAATGATTGTAATGGTGAGAACAAGGAAATCAATCGCAATATTGACTCAATATGCACGAGATTGACTCAGCAGGCACGAGATTGAATCAATAGGTACGGGAGTGACTCATCAGCCCCAGGATTGACTCATCAGCCCCAGGATTGACTCATCAGTTATGGAATTAACTCATCAGTTATGAAATTCCAGCATTTACACAGCTTTTACAAGTCCTCCAAAAGTAATGGATGGGTTGAGTAAATGCTCATAATGGACCCATTATTCAAGGAGAATGGTTAATTAGATTTATCCCTATAAATATACATAGTTTTATCACAATGGGGGGACCTAACTTTCTTCTCTACAATTCTATACATTGTAATTCATATCATCTTGCTTCCAAGTTAGCCACAGTTTGGCCCTTCAAGCTCCGTTCGGCTCAACATCCTGTCAAGGATTATTCAATAAGAATAATTTCTTCTCTACTTTATTTTTATTATATTATCTGTCATTGAATTTATTTTTCACTTCTCTATCACGTTGTATTAATAAAAATTATATCTTTCGGATTGAATCGGTTGCTTGAGGCCCATCATACAAAATTATTGCTTTGACCTTGAAAGCTATTTTTTGGGTTAAACAATATTGTCAACACCGTATCACCCTAGTTGGAACAAACATGCCGAATTGACGAACAAGACTATCATCCAAAACCTGAAGAAAAGGTTGAACGAAGCTAAAGGGAAATAGAGAGAAATTCTGCCTGAAGTCCTCTGGGCATATCGAACAACATCAAAGTCTAGCACAAGGGAAACTCTGTTTTCCTTAGTATATGGCTTCAAAGCCTTGATCCTATTCGAAGTCAGGGAACCAAACACCGGGTTTCGACATACAACAAAGGAATCGAACCACGAGGCTATGAATACTAGCCTCAAATTGTTAGATGAAAAACGAGAAGGTGCACTCGTTCGAATGGCTTCCCAAAAGCAACGAATTGAAAGGTACTACAATAGAAGAACCAACCTTCGCCACTTCAGAGTAGGGGACTTAGTCCTAAGGAAAGTCAACATCAACACTCGAGACCCTAATGAAGGGAAGCTCGGTCCGAATTGGGAAGGATCAAACAATTGGAACATATCACTTCTCAAACAATATTACTGCTAAGGTATAACTTTCTCCTTTCTTTCATTTATATATTTCAACACTAACTTATTGCAGGGGTTCGACCAAAGACATCAAGACCTCATGTTTTAAAGTACGTGTTGCACTCTTTTTCCCTTATATCGGTTTTTATCCCAAATGGGTTTTTCCAACGAGGTTTTTAACGAGGCAACAATTATGTGCTACTTGAGGACAATTCAACAGTATCCAAGGCTTCTTTTTAATCAACCTTGAATACTGGGGGGAATTACCCTCAGATGTTATATTCTCAAGAAAAGTACTTCATGTCACGGGCCTCGATAGGAAAAACTTTGTAATGGGCCAAACGGTCGAATGAACCGTGTCCATATAGGTTAGTCGAGCCCCGATGGAAAAACATGTATGCATGTATAAATTATTCAAAGAAGAATTCTTTCTTTATCAAACATCTTGTGTCTCGAAGCAAATTCTTTACTATGCAAATCTCATACTTATGATTTTGTGAAAAATGGCTCAAGATCCAAGTGCAAATATACCTCGAACACTCGAGGACTACCATCGACGATAGGCACATTTGAGTTATATAAACTCAAGTTAATAAGACCTCAAAGAGGCACCCCTCGATATATAAACGCAAAGGCCACCATTCTCGAGGACTAACATTTCGAACAAGTTCGAAATGTTTTCGGTCAAGAGGCATACCCGAAGGCGACGGAAAAAATAACGCGGCTTAGAGACGTCCGAATTCCACAATAACAATATGCCTTCAAATTCTTTGAAAAACCGATTAAAAAAGGCTACCCTCGGCAAATAATCAAAAGAGGCTTCGATAAAATCAGCCCTCGACAAACCAAAAAGGCTTCAATAATATCAGCACTCGAAAAACCTTAAGAGGTATCAAACTATCTTAACACAAACGTGCTAAGGTACAAAAAGCAAAGGGGTTTCGATCGACATCGGACCCTCAAAAAGTTCAATGGGTAAAAAATACATGCTAAGGCATAATTTTGTTTTACTAAGTCTTTAAGCCGAAAGGGGGAAATAATAGCCATCTTTTAGAGGCCATATCGGCCCAATTTAAAAAGCCTAAGGGCCAATACATTTAGAGTTCGAGACCTTGCTCGAATAATGTCGACTTGAATATAGCTCAAAGATTCATCATAAAACCTTAAGGGGTATGTTATTGTAAGTCCGAAACTTATCCATTACTTGATAAAAATCTAAGGGTTTGTTTTATTCTAAGTTCAAAATTTACTCGAACTTAGTCACAAAAATAGCGCAGTTATGGCCCTGATCAAGCCCTCAGAGATAAAGTGTCAAACATATTACTGAGCTCGGGTACTTACCCTCGCTTAAGTAAAAAAACTAAAGGTTTGTTCTATTATGAGTTCGAGCTAATGCTCACTCGATTAGTGAAGTTACAACAACAAGAATTTACACAAGGCAAAGGCATAGAACATGTTTGAACATAAAAATTATGAAGGCATTCAAGAAAGAAGTTTTCTTTTATATACTGAAGGATATGTACAGGAGAACTATCAAGGTCTTATAAAAAGAAAATAAAAAAAATAAGCTAAGTCCTAACTATGGTCGGGGCCGACCTCTTATTCAGGAGCAACTTCTCCGGGAGTAACTCCTTCTTGAGCAGCTTCTTTGGGAGAAACTTCTTCTTCGGGCCCCTCATCGGATCCGTTTCGGCTTCCTTCTTCATCATCATCCTCGTCATCGGAGGAGGCAAGCTGTCTGGCTTCGTCTTTGAGCACCTCGGCATGAGCTATCTCCTCGGAGAGATCAAAACCTCGAGCATGGATTTCCTCGAGGGTTTCCCTCCGGGATTGACACTTTGCCAGGTCATCGTTCCATTGATCCCAATCAGAAGCCTCCCTTATCCGCATTTGAGCAGCCTCAACATCGGCCCGGTACATGGCGATGGACTTGTCCGCCATGACCTTGGTCTTCTCGATCTCCTCCTTGGCCTCAGCAAGACCGACTTCAAGATCCCCAATCTTCTTGGCCTGGGCCGAGCTTTTCTCCTTGATGCCTCGAAGTTGGACCTCGTCCGAGGTAGTTTCTTTTTCCGCAGCCAGGCGGCAGGCAGTCCATATTCTCCTTCCACCGATCACAATCGGCCTTGACCTGATTGACCTCTCCTCGGAGCAGCTCAATCCTCTCTACTCTCTACTACAACTGAGATAGTGGAGTATCAGCCTCCACAGTTGGGTTGAGTCCATACTTTATCAAAAGAATGGTTACATGCTTGTCTAGTTCAGTCTCCTCTTTACGAGCCTTAGCCAAGCTCACTTGAAGATCCTTTATGGTTTCGTCATTTTGGCCACAAAGTAGCTTCAGAGCGTTCCTCTCCTCCGAGACCTTATGGAGCTCGGTTTCACATTGGCTAAGGTCAACTCGAAACTTAGCCGAGACCTATACAAGAAAGAAAATACAAGTTAGATTTGGAGAAATAAAAGAGTAAAGAAAAGAATTGTAGGAACCGATACTTACCCGAGAAAAGAGACGTTAGGCCTCTTCTAAAAAGATAGAAACGTCATTGATATAAGAGGCATCATCGACTCCAGTAAAGCAATCCCGAAAGGGATCTCCTACACTAGAACCTCCGCCAATATCAGGGGTCTTCAACTCCCGGGCCTCCCTTATTGCCTCCTTGGAAAAGGCCGGCAGCAAGTCACTCGGGGCGCTCTAATCGATCTTCGGGGACTCGGAACCGGCCTCGTCCGGTGTAGTAGCAGTTGGTCGAGAAATAATCTGGACCTATAGCGATTTGAGATCCCCACCCGAATTATTTTTTGGAGCCTCCTCGACGCGAGGCTTGGTTGCAACAGCCGCCGTCGACTCGGAAGGTTTGGCGACCTCGACGGCTTTCCTGAGTCGGACCAGCAATGCCGATGCGCCTTCCTCCTCCTCCTCCTCTTCTTTTTCTTCTTCTTCTTCTTCTTCTTCTTCTTCTTCTTCTTCTTCTTCTTCTTCTTCTTCATCTCTCAGGTTTTGGACCAACTCCACCGTGAGAGATATTACTTTTTGCCTCACCCTTCGAGGCTGGGACTTGGGGTCCTCGGACTTCAAGGCGCCCTTCCTTTTTTTGTCTTTTTCCGGCTTCAAAACCGGGGACTTGGTTTCTCCTTCGCTACTCGAGGGCCTCAATACGGCATCCTTGGTCAGTCCTGCATAAAATAAGATTAGTGATGAATGAACAAAGTACAAAATTATTTCAGAGTATGAGAAGGGAGATCCTTACCTTGGTTCTTGGCCTCCCATCTGCCTCTTGACAAGTCACGCCATGCACGTTTGGCGTGGGAGGAAGTCGAGGCTAAGTTCCGAACCAGTATTCGAGATTGGGGACCGCTTGGGGCATCCAAGAAACAACTGCAAAATAAATGAAAATGTTAGACGGAGCCGAATCAGATACTAAGAATAATGTTTGATATGTTACTTACGATTGGGGTTCCACTCCTCAGGGAACGACATCTTCTACTCTAGTATTATGTAACAGGTCCTCACCCGTATAAATCGGCTCATCCAACCTCGATCCTTATCCTCGTCGATGCTCGAGAACAAGGCCTTCATTGCGCGGCGTTGAAGTCTTATCAGTCCTCGATAGATTTGAGGCCGGTACAACTGCATGAGGTAATTTAGAGTAAACTCCATCCCCTCGGCCTTGCTAGAGAAGAAGCACAACATGATTACTATACACCATACAGAAGGGTGGATTTGGCCGAGGGTGACCTGATATCTTCTGCAGAAGTCAAGGATCACCGGGTCGATGTGACCCAATGTGAAGGGGTAAGTGTAAACACTTAAGAACCCCTCCACATATGTAGTGATGCTCTCTTCGAGAGTAGGAATTTGCACCACGACCTCGGGACCCCGGTTGTAATCCGTCTTCATGGTCTCGAGGTGGCTTTTCGTTATCGAGCACATGTAAATTGACACATGCTTGCATCGGTTCGGGACCGATGAGAGGTTTTCAACATTGAAGTCGGATTTTAGAGTACACGGGCCGGGGACGTACTCATGAGGAGCCGGTTCCACGGGTGTTTTGTCACCGGCCGACCAAGAAGAAGAGGAAGAAGCCTTTTTCCTTTTGCGGTACAGTCTTTGAGGTTTTAGTCATTGATATAAGTAAAGAAGGAAGAAGGAAGGTAGAAAACTGGTGGTTCCAGTGCTAACAAATGTGGTCCTAGAGGCGGCGAAAGGGAGGGGATAAAGAAAGATCAAAAGACTTGAAGAAAAAGTAAAGTTTGATTCAATGAAGGAGCGGGTATTTATAGGCTCACAGAGACAACTCGGTGGCGCTAGTGGCCGACCACTAACTGACAAGCATTAATGATTTGGGGAATTCGACCGACGGGACGTTTCGGTCATATCCGTTGCTTACGTCACGAGGCCGACATCATGCTCGAGGTTTCAAAAAATTGAGACTCAAACCGTTTCTTATCATTTTACTCTAAGAAACACGTAGACTATCTATATACGGTCGAAATCAGGCTTGTCCGATTTCATAGGCACGAGGAGCTGCCTCAAGAGCAAAACTCGTAATGAACCAGGCTCAAGCTCGATGGCAGAGTATGAAGCGTGAAGGTAGAAGTGCTCGTTGAAGATAGAAATTGGGCATGACCGACTTCGAGTAAGGCATAATAACGGCATGACGAGATATTAGCGACCGACCAAAGATCTTGACGGAAATCCCGGAACAAGTCGAATCAAGCGGTTATTGACACCAATAATGGGATTTATTTTCGTTATTAAAATTGTACCTTATTTAGGATTCCTCTACTATATAAAGAGGAACCCCATTCAATTGTAACATCATATATTATTCACTGAGTAAAAATATATACGCTGCTCTATTTCTCTTAGTGTTCATTTGTAAAAGCTTGTTGTTTTGAAAATGTATCAATTTATAATTTAGCTTACATTATCGGTTTCTTGTGTTGATTAATCATGTTTGCACCTGCAGTTGCCTAAATTGGCCATGAGTAAGAATTAAAACTGGTAAGTTTTATTTTGCAACTTTTCGATGATGCCAAAAGGAGGAAGATTGTGTTTTCAAAAAATTTCAAAAGTGATATTTATAACCTAATGACCCTGGTTCTTGATGATTAATGCTTAAAATACACAAAGTGTTTAAAGTGTATACAAGATAAAAGCACAGAGTTTGTCATCATCAAAAAGGAGGAATTTGTTGGCCCATGTCACTGAATGGGTTTTGAAGTTGACAAAAGATGACAAATTGAACCAGGTCCATCATAGAATACACATGTGAACTGGACAGTTGGCACAAGAATCATACTTGCATATGAGACATCAGTGTTTGATGAGTATCAAAGAACTAGGAGGATGTCTTCTAATACGAAAAGGTTGCAAACTGATAAAGATGACAGCAGTTGATTTCAGCTAGGACAGAAATAGAGGAAGGAAGTTGAGTTACAATCAAACTCGTTTACCCAGGAAGAGTTAGATCAGAATTGAATCATGTACTCAACAAACGGACTCTATAAATACTCAATGTATTACTGCTGAAATTTTTTGAGGCACAAAGACAAAAGTGAATCAAGTTCTGAAAAGCAAAAGTTCTCAAGATATTTTGCAAGCAG